>JAJJMA010144663.1:0-16963 GCA_023529015.1 Papaver nudicaule
GATTTGTTACACATGCTATAAGTAATGTGTACTGATTTGTTACATATGCTTGATACAGATAAAAACATTAAAAAAAAAATGTTTGTATACTAACATTAAAAAAACTTCTATGTGTAGCCAACTGATGGCTTTACTGCTAAATATTCACAACTGGAGAAGGAGTTGGGTATAACAGCTCAAGGACGCAGCGAGGATGAGATAAGCTTACAGTTGGCCGAGACGACTACACAGTTGGCTGCTGCTCAGTCTGAAAATGAACAGTTGCAGAAGCGTCAAGAGAAATTTCAGAAGAAGATGATTGAAATACAAAAGCACGCGCAGAGCGGATTGCAGCATAGCTGGTAGAACTTCACACAAGATTTCGATCACTTGTGCATGTACGGAAAGATTTCCAACTTAGCTAAGGAGGAGGTGAGACCAAACTATGCACCTGAAGATTTGCACATCCCTGCTGATATCTTCGACAGTGTACCGGAAGAAGATAACAATGTGGTTGATCTTGCTGATAACAATGATCCTAAAGGTTGAAAATTTTACTTCGTTTATATTTTGTTTATTTATCATTTACCATTTAAATTATAATAGATTTTAATTTATCTTGTTGTTTCCTATTGATTGCGTTTCGGAAACAAACAATCTTAGGGAGGTCCAGCATACAACTCAAACAAGCGAAGCTGAAGGAACATGCGAACATAATTCAGAAATTGATCTAACTGGCACCACAGAAGCAGAAGGAACAAGCGAAAAAATTGTTGTTAAAACTGCAGCGGAGATCTTCGAGAACAAAGATGGTAGAGCAGCTGACCATATGTACAATTTGCATGTTATAAATGTTCTCCAAGAATTGTATCCTGAACCATATATAAGTGCAGATGGAGATGAACCAGCACTCGAAATCAATCTTGATTCAACAGAAACAACGCAAGCTATCAAAAAACCAGATGCCGATGTTGATATGGGTAAGTAAAAAAGTTTATTGTAGCTCCTGTATTGCTTTGTGTAGATTACTTTCGTAAGTATCCATGTGTAGATTTCTTTTTGCTACATTCTGAATCTATTACTCATCTAACAAAGCTAAAAAATTGTTTCAGGAGAAACTCAGAAAGACGGAGATGATTGGGTGACTGGAATTTTAGATTATGTCGTGCACGATATCAACAAAAGTCTACCAAAAGATGTGGATATGGGTAACGAAAGCACTGATGCTGATGGCGATGTGTATATGGGTAAGGAAACAACAGAAGCTGATGTCAATAAGGGTAAGTATAACTTCAACAACTATATTATGATATGAGTTTCTAATTGATAAAAAACTGAATTGATGTTATGAAACAACTGCCACAGGTGAACCCGATGCAGTAACTCCAACAATACCTACTCCAACAATAACTGCACCAGTAACAATGAAAACACCAGTTTCATCTCTTAATACTGGTTAGTACTCGTATTGTATACAAGTTTAGTTTATACTGGTTAATACTGATAGTAACCTTAATGATGATAATATGTTTGAAAGTCATATTACAGTAACAAAAAAAGTTAGTTAGGTATATATGAGAGCTGGTGCAAGCCAAAAAAACATGGGTAGTAAAAGACTACACATGCATTATTACATGTGTAACAATTCACTACACATCCAGTTTAGCTAGTGTAGTGGACTGTTACACATGCAGTTTTGCATGTGTAGTGAACTGTTACAGATGAAAATTAGCGCATGCAGAGATAAATTTTTTTTATTCTAACATTAAAAAAAAATGTATTTGTGCAGGGCCATCATTTTCACTTCACATTTGGAGTCCATCTCCAACAGTTCAAATTGCGGAAGAAGGTATTGACAAAGTTGTAGAAGATGAACCAAAAATCATAGATGAAGAAACAAAACAGTTGGTTGAAGAAGGGCCAAAGGAAGTTGCTGAAGCAGTACCATCCGATAAGTCTGCACAACGTACAGATTATTCTACACAAGCTTCTCAAGCAACAAAATGCAGTGACAATCCTGAAGCATATTTGTTCGCCGAAAGATCAAATACTATTAATGTGATAGAAGGTACTCCAACTATCAAAGATGCAGCTCCAGAGGATAAAGTAGAGCAGCAAAGATCAATGGTGAAGAAGATCAAAGACAGGGAAAAAGAGGCTTCAAGAAAGATGAGAATATTGGATGATGGAGGAAGGAAAAGACTTGCAGTGAGAAATAGAAAGCCAAATGAAAAAACGATGGGTGAAAAATTCGATGAAAATTCATCAATCATACGAAGTTTAAGCAAAGAAAGGAAGGAAAAAGTATCCAAATACTTTCATGAGGAATATGAAACGTAAGTACAACTAAATAAGTTAAACAAAATATCTGTTTTGTTCGATTTTATTGATTACTTATAGTATGCTTAAAAACACATTGCAGTGACTTTGCTTGGAAATTCACTTCGCGGGAACGAACAGTTTCAATCACTGGTGAGATGATGCTTCAGCTTACAAAGGATGTAGACCTGGAGAGTGATTTTCTAGACTTCTGTATCTACAACTTGAAGAACAGTTTTTCCAGAAAAAAATAAAAATTTCACCAAGCAACATTCCTCTCACCACAAGCATATGTGAGTCCCTATATATCTTATCTTTGTACTTTTTTTTGCGTTACGTTCCATTTTGCATGTTCACCATACAAATCTTTTTGTTAGTTGATACTGTAATGTTATTAAGCATGTCAGTATATCTTATCTTTAGGCAATAATGCATGTGTAACAGTTAACTACACATCCAGTTTGCTAGTGTAGTGATTTGTTACACATGCAGTTTTGCATTGTAGTGACCTGTTGCAGATGAAAAATTAAGCATGAGTGGTGATTATTCCAAAGTGTAACAGTTCACTACACATGCAGGTTGCCTTTTTAAGTGATGATGAAGAAGGACATACATATTGGATGAACAACCTAGTACAAGATTGAACTGCCAACTCAATTAGAATCTTTGCTCCTGTGCCACAACAACAAACATTTTGCATTGCTAGAGTATCATTGAACAGAACGAAAATGGTTATACATGAATTCATGGAGCGTCAACAAGGGCGAATGTGAGAAGCAAGCAAGGACGTACGCAAACAAGTTGACCGCATCCATGAAGAAACACCTAAACTGGGATGTAAGCAACGACAGATTCCATGTGAAGTCAGTCCCACAACAGGGTTCGTATAATGACTGCTTGCTCTTCGTATATTACTTCATGAAGTGCCAACTCAAAAAAAACTTCGACTGGAGTGACAGTATTAACAGGACTAGGAAAGAAAAAAAAGATTCCATTGATAGAATCCATAACATGAGTGGAAAGGTTCTATATAGAATCTTAATTGATATTCACAGATGCATTGTATGAAAAAAGATTAGGACATTCTGTTGGTTGTAGTTTAGTAGTATTTTAGTAGTACTCTATATAGCATCTTAACTGTTCGTCAGGTGTTTGTATACACTAGCTGTTTTACTTTTGTTGTTTAGTAATATTTTAACTGCAACAAATCTTAATTATTAATTATGTGCTTGTCTGTTTAGATTTTCTTGCCTGTTTAGATCCTTTATAGTCTGTGAAGTAAGTAGGTACCCATCACTAAAAGATGAAGGTACCCTTTAACAAAAAAATCTAGGCAACCAGTTTGGCATGTCTAGACATTTGACTTGCTCATTTGGCATGTCTAGACATGTGTAGTAACAAACTACACATGTGTTATTGATCTTGATCTTTGACTTGTCTAGACATGTGTAGTAACAAACTACACATGCATTATTATATGAGTAACAAACTACACATGCGCAGAATCGCATCAGTAACAAAAAAATCTAAGCAACCAGTTTGGCATGTCTAGACATGTGTAGTAACAAAGTACACATGCATTATTGATTGAGCATTTGACTTGTCTAGACATGTGTAGTAACACACTACACATGCATTATTGAATGAGCATTTGACTTGCTTATTTGGCATGTCTAGACATGTGTAACAACAAACTACACATGTGTTATTGATTGAGCATTTGACTTGTCTAGACATGTGTAGTAACATACTACACATGCGTTATATAAGTAGAAACCACACGCATACACATGTGTAGTATCATAGTACACAAGCAAAAAAAAATAATGATGTTTAAGAAAAAAAAACTCATATTAAAATAACAAACATAACATTTTGTTTTAGTTAACAAACATCACAGACCTTGAGTAGAGATAAAAAAAAAAACTGCTAACTAACAGTTACAAAAACTGGGGGGGAAAAAAATACTAGGGAGTAAACTTTGCAGGCTCCCTGCAACCTTGACGGTTATGTCCTAGTTTTTTGCAGTTGCTGCAAGTAATCTTTCTCTTCTTTGTTTGGTTCCTCTCACCCCAACCAATAGCTCTTTTAGCTTTGGGTCTGCCAGGAGGTTTCCTTACAATTGGAACATTGACCCTATCTGCTTCTGGCACATCATTAGGCCTGTTATATGTAGGAATATGATGTATCACATTACTATAAGAGTTCCTATAGTACTCAGAAGTAAAGTATGGCTGAATGTACTCATGTACATCACAACGACCCTTGCACATGGCTGCAAGGGCATGGGAACAAGTAAAACCATATACACGCCACCTTGAAAAACAAAAACAAAATGAAAACAAAAATGAAAATCACAGAAAATCAAATGAAATACGTATGTGAATATGTTGTCAAAGGGATATTGTGACTCACAGAAAACTAAAAATCATATTCAAGCTACTACAAAGAAAACAGTAAAAGTAAAATCAAAAACAAAAAACATACCTCTGCCACGTGCATGTCCTGTTTTCAAGATTCACTGTGTGACTACTCTCGTCACTCAAAACTTCATATATAGTAGTACTAGCCCAATTAACTTGCCAAGCCAAACCTTCATCCGAGAGCGACCGAAGCTTACCCTCATAAAGTGTAGTAAGTGGAGTTTCATCAAAGCACCAACCTCACGATTGTCAAACATCATAACCATTATTTTCATTCTAACCTGATACAAAAAAGGAAAACAAAATTTTAAAACGGCAGAAAATTCTAGACATTCTGACTATGTGTAACAGATTACTACACAAGCAGAAAAGAAGCAAAACAGAAAAGCCAAAGTTAGACATTTCTGACCTGATCCAAAAAAGCAGATGCCGGCATCTTTTTATGAACTGTAATCCAAGCATTGAATGACTCGGCAAGAGAGCTAGTTGTACGACCATACCTACATCCCTTGAAAAATACATTCGCATATTTATCCACATGGATTGATTCTATGTAGTCCCCAATCGCACCCCAAATCCCTTATCTTCTGTATTGCTTTAGTACGGTTCTATGGTGTGTAAACATAGGTGGCTTCTTGAAAATGATCAAGCACAAGAGAATACCTGGGATTCGTGCCATTAATAGGAAGATTTGTCTTCAAATGATAATAACAGAAACTGTGGAATGACCCTGGAAAAACAGATGGAATGCCTTGTTTTAGACCTTCACCACGGTCAGTGAGAAAGGTGATTGGCCTATCTTAAGAACCAATTCCAATTATCTACATCCTCACCAGGAACTAGAGCCATAGTAAGTGGAAAAAATCCTACATGAGTTTACAGGAAAAAAAAACAAAAGTAAGCATATATAATGTGTAGTCAACTGTTACACATATCTATAACTAAACAACAAAAAAAATGAAAAAATGAAAACTTTCAAAATATTCTCATACCTTTTTCACCATTGATAGCAGTAGCTACCATCAAGTATCCTCTGAATCTTTCAGTAAGAAAAGTCCCATCTAAATAAATAAGAGGACGAAGAAACTTGTACCCTTGGATACACGCGCCAAAAGCTATGAAAATTCTCTCAAATCGCCTAGTTAGAGGATCATACTGAAAATCTATGAAACTTCCTTCATTTGTTTTCCTTACTTGATCAACATACCATACCAAGTGCGTGTAAGACATAACATCATCCCCATATATTTCCTTGTAAACTCGTTCACGACCATTCTACGCTTGATAGTACTCTATGTTGATTCCATAGTGAGTGCAAAAATCAGCAGCAATCTGATTCGGCTTTTTATGAGGATTCTTCGTAACTTCGTCTTCAATCAAAGTCGAAAGAAAACGAGCACCCATTTTCTGATTCAAGTCACGGCCTACACATGTTTAAAAAGTGAAGTAAAGGTTAAACACCTATTTGTGTGGGATAAAAAAAGAAAACAAAATAAACATGATCAGTTTATTGCCTGTGTAACAATTAACTACACATCCAGTTTGCTACTGTAGTGATTTGTTACACAAGCAGTTTTGCATTGTAGTGACCTGTTGCAGATGAAAATTAAGCATGAGTGATGATTATTCCAACTGTAACAGTTCACTACACATGCCAAAAATAGGTTCAAAATAGCCAGAAGATTTTAATGCTAAATACTCGACAACTACACACCCGTATTGCATATGTATCTAACTAATACACATCATCAAAACCATGTAAAAAAAACAAAAAATTTAAGGAAATGACATACCTCCAACTCCACAAGTATGCTCTGAAATATATTTCCTAACTTGGAAGATCTGCAAATCGTCATTCAATGCAGCCGCATGAAAATACCACAAACATTTCTTATCTTGACACTTGGCAGTGAAGCGTGCGCGTTCATTATGAGTAATTGTCATGACAAAACTATACCTCAGACGATACTTAGTAAAGGCATCTCTAACCTGTGTTATACCACCCACAAAAACATGACCAATTTTCCCAAGAGCACTAGTCCAACCATCAGAAAGCAAAGTCTTGCGCGGTAATTTTTCATTCTCTAAAAAGTTCGTAACAACTTATGAATACCTCACCGACTCAGTAGAATCACAAGTAACAGATGACGAAGCCCTGGAGCTGCTTGAAGCAACATTTTTGACATTGTGAAGGTACAAATCAAAACTGGTCTACTTCTTGGTGTGTGTGAGCAATGTCAAAGCTTGAAGAGAGAAAGTGCAATCAACCGGAAGATCTTTACCACTGTCTTTGTAGAAGAAACATATACCCAGCGGAGTGAATTGTTTCCATTGCGCACAAACAATCTCCTTAAATTCATCTTTTGTGGTATCCACAGTGACACGAAAGGTAATGAAATCGGAGAAGTAATGAACAACGACAATACAACTCGCAATATCCATGAAAAACTTAACCCCTAGAAAATGCAAACAAGAAAAATAAGATGAAAAGAACACATGAATACATCTAAATGTAATGGAATGATACACATGCCTATGTAATCAGTTTTACAGTGTGTAATGGAATGATACACATGCCTATGTAATCAGTTTTACAGTGTGTAATGGAATGATACACATGCCTGTGGCATACATCAAAAATACAAAAATAGGCAACTACAACAAAAATTCAAGACAATTATTGTATGTTTATAGCTAATATAATGTAGATAGCATAAATAGCAAATCTGATGCACTTCACTCGGGGGTGATGCCCCCTCGTGAGAGATATATCAACCAAGCGACTAGTTGAAAGAGGAACAAAGTAACATACTACACATGCATTACTGAATGAGCGGTTTGCCTTTTCTAGTATAAAACTTACATGTATAATAATATACACACGCCTATGCAATTCAGAATTACAATGTGTAATGAAATGCTACACATACTTTGGCATACATAAAATAAAAAATTAAAAAAAAAAAAAAAAAAAAAACTACACATATGTAGCTTAATTTGTTTTTACATGGATATCATAAAATAGCAAATCTAATGCACTTCAAAACAAGTTGTGATGCTACATTAAGATCATTCTTCGAAAAAAATAATCTAAAAACAAATTTCACTAATGCATGGATTGAAAAAAAAATTGACATAGATAAGAGAGAATTACCTGATAATTAATGCAATTTAAATCTGAAGTAAAAAGAAAAATTCCACTGTTGTTCTTCTTTTGAAACCTAAAAAACATGAACAACAAAACAAAATTAATGTGTATCTACTTACTACACAACAAAAAAGAACAGATCCAAAAAAGAAAAAAAATAAAAGAACAAAGAATTAATTTCCTAAATAAGATGATGATCGACTAATCAACCTAGATTAAAGAAGAAAAATGACGAATTATAAAAACGATTTAACAAAAATTCAAACAAAACGAACAAAAAAATTGACATGAACAATGAGAGAATTACCTGAAGATGCAATTTAAATCTGAAGTAGAAGAAAAGTTCAACTGTTGTTCTTCTTGTGAAACCTAAAAAACATGAACAACAAACCAAATTAATGTGTATCTACTCAATACACAACTAAAAAAACAGATCCAGAAAAAAAAAAACTTAAGAAAGAAGAATTATGTTACCTCAATCAGATGCAGATCGACTAAAACAACTTAGATTAAAGAAGAAAACCTACAAAGATAAATTAAAAAATCAATTTAACAAAAAATAAGATGAAAGTGTTCAATGTCGTAACTGAAAAATAAACAAATACCTGATAAAATATCTTCGAACATGAGATTTAATCGTTCAAACGATTAAATTGAGAAGAACACAATTGATTCAAATGATCAACGGATCTGCTTATTTGAAAACGAAAACGAATCTGAGTTGTGTTTATGGATTGAAGAAGGATATAGGATTCTGATCTACGATTGAAAGGGAGATCAATGAGTGAAGAAGATGAAAATAAAAACCTAAAAAAAATCGCACCAGAGCTCAGAGCTCTGGTTTAGCTACAACGGAAAAACTAAAAATGGAAAAAATATACGTTAGTTATTAAATATATATATAAAGGTTAGTTTGAGTATTATCAAAATAACGATGACGTCATCATCCGGGAAAAATTCAAAATCAAGCCCCAAAACTATAATTTTTGGGCTTTCTAATAACAATTTTGAAAACTATGGAGTTGGTAGTATAAGATCCATAGTGTTGGGTTTATATAGTTTATACCCATATTATATGGGGTATATAGTAGTTTTCACTTTTAAAAAACGGTGATACCCGGAAGTAAGTCTGCAGTCCGCTTATCAAAACCGATTACCTTGATTTAGTGTTTAAGTTTAGTGTTGGTTGTTAATTAAGATTAGTTAATCAGGATTAGTGCAATCAATATAGTTGGAGTTAACAAAAAAAAAATTGAGTTAGAATTTTTAGAAATCATTTAGAGTGGGAGAGAAAGAAGGAGGAGAAAAAAGTTGCACATTTTTTTATAGAAAATCCTAGAATTGAATCACTGAACCAAAATGAGTGATTCAAACGAAGAAGGCTCTCCAATGGATTATAGGAACAAAATATTCGTACTTTATGAAGGTCTAAACTCGACATTGTATTACTTGTTAGATGGAAAGGAGTGGTTAACTCAAACTCAAGAAGCCCTCCTACAACACCAAAGAGACGAGGATTCAGAAGATTATGAGGAGGAAATTGTTTCCAATACTAAGGTATACCCATAGCTCCAATGTGTTTATTGTTGCTTGTAATCTTCGTTGGTGCGTAGAAGAGAGTGATTTGTGTGAGATATGCTTTGTGCTTACGTCTTGGTTGACCCAGAAATTGAGACGTAACAACTTGTTACGGCTCAATATTCTTCCAAAAAAGGCGTAACTTTAAAATTTTGAGGGAAATCCAGCCGTACTTTTCAGTTACGCCCAACTTGAGAATCCCAAATTTGAGACGTAGGTTGCTTATGAATATTAAATGTCATTGAATGCACTAGTTACGTCTGAATTTTTGAGATGTAAGTTTAGTTACGCCCCGCTTTGGTACCCCTAAAATGAGAAGTAATTTTCTTCTGTAAACGATTTTTTTCCAACAACTTTTAGTTACGCCTGGATTTTAGAGGTTACGCCTCAAATTGTTGTACCAATTGGTGCAATGGAAGATCAACCACAACTTAATCAAGTGTTGCACGACGACATCACATATCACTACCAACCATATGTTAATACCTTGATGGGTTTTGATGAGTTTTCAAAATAAGTGTATTAATAAATCATATTTTTCCATATTTTTCTTCTTATTTTGTGTTTTACTCTATCTAGACATGGGATGATAAAGATGTCCCAAAGCTTTGGATTCAAAAGCATGCAGAAAAGAAGATGTGCGGTGTAGTTGAAAACGGGCAAGTTAGGTCTTATTGCTTTCAAATGGTTTGTGAGTGTAGTGGGAAGTTCGAAAGTCACGCAAAGAAGGGTAAAATGTCAAAAAAGAAAGACGAACAAGGTGAAGCCTACAACCCGCACAAAGAAGACTGGTTGCCCTTTCAAGCTCCAATTTGCACTTAACCACGAAAATAAGTTTTATTCGAAGAGTGTTATATGCGGTAGACACAACCACGAACCTCCAGAGAGTTTTCTTAGACATGCTCAAACTGCAAGGTTGAAACCCGAGGAATTGGTGCTAGTGGAAGGGATGTGGAAACAAAATATGAGTCCTCGCCAAATCCTAAGCAACCTAAAAAAATGTACTCAAGGATAATGTATCTTCTTTAAGAAACATCTACAAAGCAATCCCAAAGTTCAAAAAAGATGCAAGTGCTAATAGGGATGTAATGCAACAACTCATGTTTTTGGGGAAGGAACACAATTACACGATGTTCGATGAAGTAGATAAGACACCAGATAGAAGCAAAAGTAAAACATATTCTAATGGCCAATCCGGAGTTTATGAAGTTGGCATGATCCTATTCATGGATTGCACCTACAAAACCAACAAGTATGCGCTTCCACTCTTGAAACTAATATCACCCTTATAACATATTTTGATGCATTAGGACATGATGTGGAGATGATAGAAAAAGTACTTCAGGAGGATGTTTTCATGTGGGAAACGATCTTCTAGTTTGGCACAACAAGAAGCAACAATCACAATCTCCACCAACATGTGAAGCAGAATACATTGTTGCAGGTTCGTGTTGTACTCAACTATTATGGATGAAGAGCTTAATTATCATACAATTGATGTGGGAACCATGAATGTCTACTATGATAACTCCAGTGTTATATGAATTACGAAAAATCCAGTAAAACACTCAAGAACGAAACATATTGACATTAGATATCACTTTATCAGAGATCTCTATGAAAATAAAATTGTCAAAATATGTTATCTGCCAACATAACGACAACTAACTGATATTTTCACTAGACCACTAGAACTTGAACTTTTGAGAGTATACGGAAATCTATTGGTGTCGTTCCCATCCCTTGACTGTTTCATGAAGCTTGTCTCCACTACACGAAATCAGGTTTTTACCAATAGCGCCATTAGTCACGGTTTGCATTTCAGCAACGCGCATACGCTGTTGGGAAGCTCGTAACATCTTCAATGGTTACTGAATATGCGATCTGTTACAGTGCTCCGTGTTTTTGTTGGTGCAATTACCTGCCTACCCTCAATATTTGAGTTAACTTCCTAAGTTAGCCTCGACTTTTCTTTTCCCCGCCCAACTTTTGGGCTGATGAAATTTCAACCCCAGCATCGTAACAGAACCGGTTTTTTATTTCAACGGATTAACTTAATACCACAGATCCGAAAATAAGAAAACCCCAAAAGAAAATAAAAGAAAATCAACTGAAATTATGAAACCATTTATTGTGTCTGAATTAGCTCAGTTGTATGTCCAACACCAACAACTTAAGCTGCCACATCCACTCATTTCTCTCGCTGGTTTCTTTTTCTCTACCGGATTCCTTCTCTTTCACCGGTTTCTTTCCCTGCCGACGTCGAGTTTGACCGGCAAATTCGTCGAGCACAGTGAGATTCAGCGTGGGGGAACTTCATGAACATCATTGAATCAATCAAATCTTCTATGAAATATCGATTTGAAAACTGGGTTGAGTTTAGTCGATTTCTTATAGAAGGATTGAAGCTGATATCAAATTTTGGATCTGACGATGCTCTATTGGTTAAGGTATTTCACTTGTATCCCTTTGAATTGGAAATTTACAACATCTGTAGTCGAAACCATTGAGTGTTAATGATTAAACCATTGACTGTTTCAGATCTGTTTGTTGTTGTAGGATTTTTGTTGATTTGTCTGATTTTTGTGTTTGTTGATTGTCATTAGAAATGTAGATAGTTAATTGTAGTCTGTTTTTTCATGTGATTGTAGATGTGATTTTTTTAAGAGAATTTATTAGATGATAGAATGTGGATATGTTATAGCAGAAAATAAGCTAAGAAAAGCAAAATCAAAAAAACAAGCATCCCAATTGAATATAGAGCTAGAGAGCATTACATTGCCTAGTGCTATATTAAGCAATAACAATACAAAACTGCACAATACAAATACACAAAACTAAACAAACCAAACTATATTGAGCAATTTAATGCTAGTGTTATGGTGCCGAATCCCTTTCAGTTAACGACATAATCTCGTTTACCGACTACATTACATTGCCTAGTGCTAGTGACTATAAACTCAGCTACCCTATGAGAAATCTACCTACATTCCATCTGTTTATTGGTTGATTGAAATTCTTCAACCAGAATTCTGGCTCTAGAATTTTGGCTCCATGAAATTTGGCTATATTCAAGCCTTTTACTTTTCAATTGTGGGCTATTCTATTCATGCCGAAAACTATATTGCAGAAATGTAGTGCTAGTGGTAGGATGCCGAATCCCTTTCTGTTAACGACAAAATTCATTTACCACCAGAGTACATAACATTGCCTAGTGCTAGTGTCTATAAAATCACCATTTCCTTCTCTGAAAATCACTCACTCTTTCATCAATTCTTATCAGTGAAAATCATATTCAATACTTTCAATCTATCTTTCGATTTTTGTTTGTTAATCGTTCAGACTTTCATCCCCACTTTCAATCATTAAAACAAAAAACAAAGATTAATAAACAAATAGACAAACTATCTACGAGATACATAAACTAACCAAATAAACAAACTTCCATTAAAGATATTCATTACATTAACAAAAATAGTTCCATTAAAGATATTCATATTCATCATTTACAACCAGTTAACAAAGGCTACTTCGCATCATAGCCCAAAATCCCAAAAACAATCTGAACTTTCCCAAAATCCACCAACATAACACCTGATGTTTCCCCAAAACCACCAACCACCAAAAAACATCAAAACTTAAAAACAAGAAATAACAACCTGAGCTTACAAGAAGAGACAAAGACTACTACTACTACTTAATTAGTCGTCTTCGAGAGGATTTTTCTTCAAGCTTCAATAAATTGACCTCTCTCGAAGATAACAAAATTGATGAAGATTTACAGATGTGGTGTGCAACGAGGCAATTTAGTGATCATCCTCGGCACCATCATCTGAGTCATCTCCAATCATGTGGTAATAGTCCTCAGGATCAATATCATTATCATCACTTGAAGCAGGAGTCCCATAGCCTTTCCTTTCATCATCTTCTTCTTCAATTTCCTCGGCATCCTCATCCTCCAACTCTTCAAACGCCTCATATTCCTGCTCCTCATCAGATAAGGGTTCAAGCATGGTTCTAGCAAAAATCGCAGGGTATTTGGTTTTCTCCTTCCAATACATATGGAAAAGTCTCTCCCTTTCTTTCTGACGATCTCTTTCATCTTCAGATGTTGTATCATTTTCACTTTCTTCCATTACTACTTGACCTTGATTCTCCTCTTCTTCACATTCTTCTTCAGTTTCACTTCTCCTCTTCGTCCAGTAATCATGATCATCACCACTCATCTTTCTGATTTTCCTTGCCTCCCTCTCTCTTAACCATCGATTAAACTCAGGAGTATGATCAACCATCAACTGAAGAAATTCCTCTCTCGCTTTCTTTATCTTGATTTGTCTGTTCAAATCCTTCACCAAGTTTTCCATTGAAATCAGCGACAATCCGAAAGCAAGTTCTTTCACGAACTGAAAAAATTCATTATCTTCATTATTGTTTACACCATTGTTGTTGTTCTGATCAGCATTATTTGCACCATTGTTGTTGTTCTGATCAGCATTGTTTGCACCATTGTTGTTGTTATAATCAACATTGTTTGCACCATTGTTGTTGTTCTGATCAGCCATTGTTGTTTCTCACTTTTCTCTATAATTTCTCTAATTACTCTAACTTTTGGTATACCTTTGCAAATCTCCTCTATTGATTTTAAACCAAGATTAACGCGTTTATTTATGCACATTTACTGTCGGTGATTATTTCCAACGAAAACGGTTCATTTTCAGACACAATTCTTATCAAAAGTCATCTCAATTTCCATTCCCTATGCCCATTTTCTTGATCGAACACTCCTCCTCCCACGCGTGTCCATCACCATCATTAACAACATTAATTATTAGTCATAACCTAATCATATATCTAGTCTAATTGCAGGTTCCTGGCATGTAGCTGTGGCTAGGAAGGATGGTCTAGTCTGGTCGTTTTTACTGAGGATTTTGTATCCTCAAACCTTTGGTTTACCCCTAACCCAACAGTAAATGCGTTCAACTGCCTAATAAGGCTTGATTACTTACTTTTAGAGGAGTAGTTTCTTTTCACATTCCTCTAGATGATAAAAATTGAATAGCTTTTAAGACATTCTTCTTTTTCTGCGTTTTCCAATGTCCAAGCATGGGTCATAGGTCAGTGCAAGCCCATATGTCATTTTTATTTTCTAGTGTTAATTTTTTTTTAGCAAATTGCACAAATTAGCAAAATTCTCAAGGGTGCAGTTGGTGCTGCTGCTGCAAATGTTCCCGGTGCAAATGAGGGTGCAGGTGGTGCTGCTGCAAATGCTCCTGGTGCAAATGAGGGTGCAGGTGGTGTTGTTGCAAATGCTGACATTGAGATAATTGACCTTGTTTCTGATTGAATGTTTCAATTTAAGTTTCTGACATAGTCATGTTTTTTAGTTCCTTGTTTAAGTTCATGCTTTTGGGATGTAAGAATTATCAGTACAATGTATAAGTCAGTACAATTGTGGTTTTTAGTTTATTTTGGGATGTAAGAATTATCAATGTAAGTTCAGTACTGTTGGCCATTTGCAATTAACCTTTTTCTTCTTCATTTTAGTTGAAAATGGGCATATCGAATATAATCTTGTTCAATTGCTAGATTGCTGAATACTGATCACAGAATTAAACGGAAATTAGATTAAACATTCATAATTTGTTCAACAACCGGTACATTTTAAAAACAAAAAAATTGTCAAATCCTTTAAAACTTGTGCATTAACATTACATAAACAAGACTGCCATGTAATTACACCAAAAGTTAAATCATCCTTGATTGTCAGAAGTCACTTGATCCTTCGGTGTCATTTGATGCTTCAGTGTCATTTGGTGCTTCAGTGTCATTTGACCTCTTTCGTTCTCTAGATCGCACCTCCCAATCAAACTGCAAATATGGAAATTTGAACATATTATTGACAAGTTATGTTTTCACATTTCTAACTCAAATTCACATAACAATCTGGATATCATCAAATATTAAAGCTACAACCAATATAACCAATCGAAGTTATGCAAATAACTAGGTGATAAAAATGACAAACAAAAAACAGCACACAGTAAATGAACACAAGAAGATAAACGAGACAATACCACAAGTGTTCTGCTGTTCGAGTAACGAGTGTGGATAAGTTGAAAAAATTCCTTCAAGCCAATCACAGAAGAGCCAATATTCAGTGAATAAGTTGAAATTACAAAAAGTATTCATTTTTACCAATTCACTAAGAAACAAAATTATCATGTATACGTACGTTTCATTGAAGGATGATCAACTTGAAACTCGAGCTCTCGAATCCGTTTATCCTTCTCTGCAAGCTCACGTCTAAGGTTCTCATTCTCGGTTTTTAACTCTGCAGCCCAACTGGATGATGGCTCATCACCCCAGAATTCTTTTGGCTTGACAAAGTTTCCAAGACACCGAACACGACCCTTTTTATCAGCTCCCATCACAACTGCAACTGAATCATTACGCCCAGAGATAACTACTCCACTTTTTGGTTGGCTAGCCAGGTTTTGGTATTCCACCATTCGACCCTATACATAGTTCAAGTTCAAAATTGATATAAGCATCAACTGTGATAACCACTTTTCAAATTTAAATGCAAAAAAAGAAAGTATTCAGTCATAAAATTAGACGTATAATTCAGCTGCCACGGGTTCCATAACTCGAACTTCTGATCCATCCTCTGTTTTTTGTTTCTTTAGATGGGTCTCCTCAAATATTTCAAGCCGCTCAGGGAATCTTCCTAGTTTATCTTGCAACTGTAAAAAGAGTTTTGAGTAGACAATATTGTACATACAAGCTATATAACAAATCATCATAAATAATCTTAGTGCTGGGCATAGGGTTTACCTCTCTTGCTTTTTCTATGTGTGGCTTAGAGCCACAAGTGTGCTTAACTTCTTGTTTCAATATGTTCTGTACATTCTGAGCAGCTTTAATATGTAACAAAGAAACGAACAAAACACATTCCCATGAGAATATAATATAGTGGAAGTAGCCACCATAGGGTCTCTAGTAATTCAAAAATCAAAACGGCTCCAAAGTTCAACCAATGGTCTCCATTGACTCTTGAAAACTTGCTTAGGTCGGTTTGCGAGATTTTATTCCAGAGTTTTTTCCTTGTCGAATCCTTTCTTTTTCATCTTGGACTTGTGATCCCTTCATGTTTCATTCAGTTTTTGACAAAGTAGTTTATCAACATCAACGTCCTCCGAAAAGCTGAATTTACGCTGACATAAAAAAGGCATATTACAATTTTTGAGATAACAAAAATTCACTGTACAACAACTCTTTAAGTAATAATGGCACACTTACCTTGATTTTTGGTATTGCTTGCCCAATTTTTACACGAGGCATACGCGACCAGTGAAACACTGTTAATGGCAATACATTGCCATTTTCAGCTAGAAATTGAACATCCTTAGCCAAGTTTTTTGCGCCCTTTTTGCAAGGTGTTCCCATCAGCGTCTCCACTTGGATCTTCTCTCCATCTTTGAGGTCCCTAAGGAACTTCAACTTCCGTTTCCTTCGC
>JAJJMA010144663.1:46963-61130 GCA_023529015.1 Papaver nudicaule
GTTTTCTTATATAATCATTTAGTCTCTGTTGGGTATGATTACACATATACTAATTGTAACTCGAATCTTGCTATTTAAATAAAATTAAAAAAAAAAATTTTTAGGAGCCAAGGGCAGGGTTGTGAAACTCGTACGATTCGACTCAGTTTTTAGCCTAATCGAGTCGAGTCGTCCATTAGAATGGTTTTGATAAGGAATCAAACCTTGAGTGTGCTTAGCACCATACGAACCATTAAACCACAGGTTTGGTTACTGATTACATTGAGGTTATTTTATATTTATAAGGTAATAAAATGAGTTTTTTCTTAATAATAAGTTGAAATAATTGAAATTGTGCCAACCTAATATCTTATGAAAGCATTTATGACAATAATATATAAAATATACTCCCTCCGTCCCATATAAATTGAGCTACTTCTATTTTGATTTTGTCCCACATAAATTGAGCTAGTTCTATTATATAGGTCATGTTTCTAATCTTACCCTTATTGTTATAAATCTTTGTATGATAAATATTTAAAATTTCATAGTCATGTTTATACTCGTTGTGTAGGTGTTTTAAAATGCTTTTCAATGATATAAAGTTTACAAAGATACGGGCCATAATTTGAGAGATATGTCATTTCTAAATTTTACTATTATATTATCTATAAGGGTATAATTGGAAAAAACACTAAAAAACTAATCTCTCTCTTCCTTGCCTTAAAAATTGTGCAAATCCCAACTAGCTCAATTTATGTGGGACGGAGGGAGTATATGATAATTTTAGACACATATACGAGTCGAAAATCAACCATGAATCTACGATTCACGATTTACTTTACGATTCGATTCTCAAAAATGAAAAACGATTCGTTCCGCGATTCACTTCACAACCTTGGCCAAGGGTATTAAATATATGGGAATTGAAGGGTAATTGTACACAAAATCCACCAAAGTGAGGGGTAGTTGTGTGATTCCCAGCCTTTAAAAAGGATGGTTGACAAATTTGAGATTAGAATGTAGGACCCACGACAAGTATGTCCAGTTATTGTGTTTATATATTACTATTTATTTTGTTTGTCAAAACACAAAGACAAGATCAATCTTCCCCAAATAAAAAGAAACCCTGTTTGAAACGTACGGGTGATGTGTTCAGATTAGAAAACCCTAGCTTCACTCACGAATCTTACTAGTTCAGTTTTTTTTTTTTTTTTTTTGTCCCGTCTCTCCTTTCTGCTTTCCCTCTTTAAAGAAATTCGGAATTGATAATTTGGAGCCTTATTGTTATCTAGGGCTGATTTTGTTCCGCAGTTGCAATTAGAGTTTCGCCTGTTGCTGGTTTTGCATGGACTTTCTTCATTAGAGGTACAGAACTTTCCTACCACATTGTAAGTTCGTCGTCTTGGATTCAAATCGTTTTCCAATTCTATAAATGATTAGTGATTATCAAGTCATAGTTATTGATTAGGAATTTAGGTTGGTTACTTAAACGCCCTTATTCAATTTCTCTTAGACCTTACTGATATATAAGAAAAACAAGACTATGCCTCTGAGACATTTCTTGGTTTTAATTAGATTTAAACAAATGTGATACGGGTACTTATTGTGTGTGACTTCTACAGTTACTAGTTCGAGACGAAGATACAGTAATATCAGTATGTGAGATACTAGGTAGACTCCCATTGAACCTATCCTGTTAAGTCACTTTTTAGGTTGTAGTTATTGTTATTCAGTGAAACATCTAATGAAAAAGGCTAACTCAAAATAAGAGTTCGCAATGCATGCAAGGACAGGTTCCCTTTCAATTGCCAGGTAAACCAAGTTTGATTTTGCTGCTGGATATAGATTAGTGCAGGAAAGAGGTATTTTTAAAGCTTACACAAGATTTTTTTTTCTTTTTTCTTTTTTTACCTTTGACGCCATTTTGTTTACCATTGTGATTCATCACTTGCCTTACCTTATCATCATGTAAAATGTTATGTATAAATGTGTGTGCATTACTAAGCTTGTTTCTGCATTTAGCCTTTATTTCTCTTCATTGATCATTATAATTTTCATTTTGTATCCGTTACTATCAGCTTGTATTCACACGCGCTTGATGTTTTTATGAAATAATTCATACCAAACATTTTTTGAATCTAGAAGAAACTGAAAACAAACGGCAAAGGCTGTTTTCGAGAATTCTAGAAACAGAATTGGAAAACAATCATTGAAATCTAAACCAAACATTACTCTTGTTTACATTCTTCAGAAAGCCTTCAAGCCTATAGAAAGTTGGGTGGTAGAACCAAAAGAAAATCATGTCTTCTCATGATGAAGCATCTGAAGCTAGTGAAGGGCATTTAGAACCTGAAGAAGATGAAGATGAAGATGTTGATTTCAATCCATTTCTTATGGAAGCCCATTCACCTGAAGCGTCTTCAAGCTTGAGTTCTGAAGATGAAGATTTAGGTACAGATTTGGTGGACAATGTGGATACTTCTGCTTTCGAAGAAACTGAGTTTCCTTCACACTTAACTGATAGAGCGCATGATTATATTGATAGGGACTCGGAAAATGACGCGGAAGAGGTTCTGATGCAAAACCAAGATTATTCCAATAGTATAGAATTAGGAGATGCTGCTACGGATAATTCCAAGAAGAGGAAATTAGCCTTAGATTTGACAGAAGGAATCGAGTCTATGCATGAAGCAGGGAGCAGTAGTTCGAAAGATGCTGCCCTAGAGGAGAACAACTTGAGAGTTGGAAACGATTACGTTGAGATGAATGACGGAGCATTGCCAAATTCAAGAAATGTTATGAAGACAATGGATTTGGCTGATGAAGAGGATGCCATTTGCAGGCGTACTAGGGCTCGCTACTCATTAGCAAGTTCTACTCTTGAAGAGTTAGAGACCTTTCTTCAGGAAACTGATGATGAAGATGACCTTCAGAATGTAGATGATGAACAAGAATATCGTAAATTTCTTGCAGGTGTATTACAAGGTGGAGACGATGGAGGTGGGAGAATTCAGGAGAATGCTGTTGTTGAGGATGATGATGAAGAAAATGATGCGGATTTTGAGATTGAAATTGAAGAGGCGCTGGATAGTGACCTTGATGAAAGTATGCAGGATAAGAGGCAAACAGAAAAGTATGCGGTGGAAGGTCGTCGACCTGTAACTAGACAAAATAGAGGCCAAAAAGTATCGGCTCAAGAAAAGAAGATGGGACAAGCCAATAGGCCATTGCGCCCTCTATTGCCCACAGTCTCGATGCCGCAGTTCACACCTTTTCCTCCTCTTGGTGGAAAAGGTTTTACACCTGGTATCTCTTATCAGGGTTTATCCTCTTCGCACCATGCCGTTCAAGTGAATGGATTTTCTCCGCATCAAATAGGGCAGTTACATTGTTTAATACATGAACATGCACAACTTCTTGTCCAGGTATTTTCTCTTTGTGTTCTTGATCCATCACATCAACACATTGCTAGTGAAGTTAATGGAATGATTTCTCAATTGGTTAGACGACGTGATGAAGTTTCATCATGGAAAGTAGTTCCATATCCTGAAAACTGCTTTCTACCTCCATGCGTACAACCATCAGTTTCTGATGGGCCTCCAAAGTTTCACCATGTTACTCGCCCTCTTGTCCCATCTTCTCAGTTTTCGTCACTCCCGGGCGAGATTTCCCCTTCAGATGGAAGAATTAATGAGCACAATCAGTCTAGCAATGAGAATGCTCCAAATTTTGCCGAGGATTCTGTATGGAGACCTCTTACAACTGGTCCTGTAGTATCCATTCTTGATGTGGCTCCACTTCGTTTAGTTGGGGGATATATGGCTGATATTGCTGAAGGTAAATAGCTGTCCATATAGGTTTTGTCTCATATTTGAATGATCAGAGATATCCATAATCAATCATTTAAAGGTTATTTTTGTTTTGACCTTTTTACAGATTTTTTTCTTATTTGTTTATACAGTTGTGAAAGCGAATCGACAGCGTTATACCAAATTCGCAACCGTTGATACTTTTGAAAAAGAACATTTGTTTCCCCTTCCAAATTTTCATTCACCAGCTGAAAGTAATGAAGGAGTTTTGAAAGATTGCGTTTCCGATAATCGTCCACCTAAGAAGACATTGGCTGCTTCAATTGTAGAATCTTCCAAGAAGCAACCTGTATCCCTTGTCCCAAAGGAAATCGTTAAGTTAGCACAGCGATTTTATCCACTATTCAATTCGGCATTATTTCCACATAAGCCTCCCCCATCATCTGTTGTGAATCGGATTCTCTTCACTGACAGTGAAGACGAGTAAGTTGTTTGCTTCTACTTATGTTTTTTTTTTTTGTATTGATTTTTTCTACATTTGATTCTTAAATACTTAATGCAGGACAATCAACTAATGTAGATTCTGTTTGTCTATTATTTAGAGATCTATTGACTTAGTGGGTGGTGTTGCTGGTCAATAATTTTGAATCATGCCATTCTTATACTCACTTTGTGGAATTGCTTGTGGAATCATGCCATTCTTATACTCACTTTGTGGAATTGCTTGTGGTCTACTGTATCTTGTCTCATAGAAAAAGAGATAGATAGTATACTGCATTTTGCAGCCTTCACGTAGCCCCAAACTGGGACAATTTGTTCCCATCACCATTAAACAGAAGTGAACATGCTAGACCTGGAACAAAGATTCCTCATTTACATGGCTAAGTGCCTTTTGAACATTCAACTTTTCAGTGTTCAATTTGAGTACAGAATACCAACTCAATTTGTCTTGGTTGGTACCAATATTAAGCTGTGGCTGATATCATTTACTTCTGCAGATTACTAGCACTGGGAATGATGGAACATAACACGGACTGGAAGGCTATTCAGCAGCGCTTTCTTCCTTGTAAATCCAAGCATCAGGTTATTTATACATGAATATTAATAGCCTTCTTTTGTAAATATAAATATTTATATTTTTGGCTAAGATACTGAATTTTAACTAGAATCAATAAAGGGTTTTTGATAATTTTAGGCGTGTAAAGTGTAACAGGAGAGAATGTATCTTAAAGGCCTAAATCATCGTTTATTTCGTTGCAGATCTTTGTCAGACAGAAAAATCGCTGCTCTTCCAAAGCACCTGATAACGCAATAAGGGTATGTAAAGTCTTTGCTTTATGTAAGATTGAGACAGTTGACATACATATTTAAATTTAATTGGTGTTCATTACATTTCTAGTAACAACATTGGTGGTCTGCTAGCTAATAATGTACTTATAGGGTAAGTAGTCTTTTTGCTACCTTTCTCCCGTGTAATAAGGATGCTACATTTTTCATTAGTTTCTCGTGTCCAACACTGGCAGATACGGCAGTGGGTACTGTAGTCTCTCTTATTTTCTAGGTTTCCCAAAAAACCAAGGAAAGTGTCGCTTCTCTTTTACATAAAGCATGACTACTATTTATTCGCCATGGTCCAGCTGTTTTATTCTCGGGACATATTCAACAACCTATAACCGGGTGTGTCATGTCGAGGTCGTTGTGTCAGACACCCGTACTGGTCCCAGGTACCGACATTTCTACATTATTTCGATTGCTGGTTAATTTTCTTAAATCATTTCTTACAGGAAGTGCGAAGAATGAAGACTTCACCTTTGACTGTAGAAGAGAAAGCACGCATTGCTGAGGTGATAAGATAGGCTTTTGCCTGCTGTATTTCTCAAGTATATTATTATATACTTATTTATTTTATTTACACAGGGCCAGCATGTGGTGCATGAATATTTAACTGATATGCGTACTATTATTTTAGGGGCTCAGCGTGTTTAAGCTCGACTGGATGTCTGTTTGGAAATTTATTGTCCCTCATAGAGATCCATCATTGCTGCCCCGGCAATGGCGAATTGCCGTTGGAACCCAGAAATCATACAAATCAGAAGGAGCTAAAAAAGAAAAGAGACGATTATATTCAAAAGAAAGACGAAAAAGTATCGCGGCAGCAGCAGGTTTAACCAGTCTGGGAACTGTGATAGAGAAAGAGGTTAGTAGCTAAAAAAACATGTAATGCTGCCAGTTAGATCTCCTACACCCTTTAACTTTCGTCCTCTTCTATCTGTAATTTATCCGTGTTTCGAAGAACAATACTAAGCAGATGGCTGGTCGTGTATGCTGATTTCATGGAGAGGACATCCTCCACTAGAAATCAGTCGTTGTTCAGGCAATTTTAATTCTTTAGCATGTTCACTTTTTTTTTTGTTCACCATGTGCAATTGTTGTGATGCAGGATCAAGAGAATAGAACTGGAAATGATGACGTGGAAGATGAAGATGAAGCCTACGTACATGAAGCCTTTTTAGCAGATTGGAGACCTACAGATGCTAGCCCTGCTGTAATACCTCCATCAAACCCTTGTGGAAATGAATATCAGTCTGGTGGTGACAATCATTCTGGTCGCCCGTTCTTTGAATCTCGATCTGTACATGCGAATGGATTATTTTCTGCTCCGAATAACTCTCCACAATCACAGAATGTATCTCATATTAGATATAGTCCAGCGAGCACTGTGGGTCCCACCAACCAGCATGCTCCTGATTCGATTTCTAAATCTTCGAGAAGTCAGGTCCAATTGACACCTTATCGAGCTCGTAGAAAAAGAACTGCACAGTTAGTCCAGTTAGCACCTAGCTTACCTCCCGTAAACCTTCCTCCATCTGTTCAAGTCATCTCCCAATCTGCTTTCAAAACTTACTGCGGACCATCTTATTCTACCAGAGTTCCTTCTGATAATGTAGGAACAGAAGATCTTGCTCCTGCGCGAATGTTGGGGACTTCCAGTTCTGTAAATCCTCGGAAGAAGAGCAATACTCCCGCCTGTTCGCGAGGCCCAAGATTTGATATGAATTCAGTTGCCATGGAGGAAAAAGGTTCTGAATCAGATCTTCAGATGCACCCTTTGCTGTTTCGAGGTTCTGATGGCAAACACATTAATTCCAATACAGGTTCTAGTACTTTCAATTTCACAAGTTCTAGTACTTTCAATTTCTTACCAGGAAATCATCTTCAATCGAATCTTAATCTTCCCTCAACATCTCAACGTGTGACTTCTCCAGTTAATCAGTTTTATACATCTCTAGGGTTAGGAGAAACACCTTCCACCACATCTACCATTGATTTTCACCCACTCCTGCAGAGACCAGATATTGTTAACAAAGACTCGGTTAACTTATCTGGCAACATATCAGCTAATTTAAAATCATTTGGAGGTAATTTTTCCCAACTTAGAAATTCTTGTGATTCTGTTCATACCACTAATACTGAATCAGCTAGCCTTACTGAAAAGGCAAACGAAATAGATTTAGAAATACATTTAAGTTCTACACCAAGGAAAGTTAAAGTCACGGGAATTAGAAATGAGATGGAGAATAGTGTAGGTGCTCGTGTTGTGGCTCTAGATAACAATTGCTTAGGTGAACAATCACTACCAGAAATAGTCATGGAACAAGAAGAGTTGAGTGACTCTGAGGAAGAAATTGGTGAAGATGTAGAATTTGAACGCGAGGAGATGGCTGATTCTGAAGATGATGATTCAAACTCTGCACAGCTTGTGGAGACAAAAAATAAGGTATGCATCTCCCATCCTCCCTCCACATTCATTATATTGGGCATATATTTAGCTTGCATCCCCTGCAAATGAACCAAGCTCCCGCAGACATGCCACTATAACTAGGATGGTATGGTAATCAATTTCATGATCCTGGCAACTTCTGCATTAGAAAAGTTCATGTTGGCTCTTGAAGCCTGCTTCACTCTTTGGTTGTCAATAACATGGTCGGGTCCTGTTTAACTAAATAAAGTTGTTTCATATAAAAAGCAAATTAGGTAAACCAGACATGAACCTATTACACAACTGTTTAGGTGGAACGGAATAGGAATAGGAACAGTTCAGCTTAGGTGAACAACTCAAGGGTACACTGTTGACAAAATAAACGTCCATACCCCAAGGAAGACAATTGGTTATATGGATAATTAAAATTTATTTTCTTGGTCACAATGTCCTTTTACTGCCACAGAAACACCCATTTCATAGCAAATGCATCTTCTTTCTTGATTTGATTTTGCGATCCTCATCCGAATCTATTGTGAACATTTAATCTCTAGATAGTCCTATAATCTGCTATGCCGCAATAATCGCACATATCTTGAAACTTGTATATATGGACAGTCACTTGTATGCATGTTGGTAAATTTAAAAATGTCGACGGACTTCTATATATCCTTCTAATTAGAATATCTGATTTTGTGATAGGAGGTCCAAGTAATGAGGGGTAAGAAAGTTGATATGAATGAGAAGACCAGTGCATTCAGATCTTGGGGCAGTTCACATATAACCCGTATAGAACCTCTTCCAAATTCAAAGCAGAAAGTTGTAGGACATAGAAATGACCGTGATCAAGCTATTAAGAGTTTTCCAAGTTTTCCAGCTCGTCCTAGAAGTACCAGGTTGAGCAAACGGACTGCAAAAGGTGTGGCAGCACAAGAGATTCCTCTGCTTGGTGCTGAATTCACGGGATGTGTTTCCCCTGGAAGAAAACCTAGGAAAAAATTGCGAAGAAATAGCAAATCAGGAGGGTGTCTTACAAACAATAGTTTGGCTCCATTTTCTTCCGGGAAGTCGTCACAAAAAGATGGTGATTCTAAAAAAGTTGCGGATATTACTTTTGTTCGACCAACATTTCGTAAAGCAGACGGTAAACCCATGTTCGGGTTGGGGTTTGAAGCAGAAGAACCCAGGCTTCGGTTGTAGAGATTCTTTGTTGTTTCTTATTATGTTTGCTGTAAATATGGTTTCTTCATCTTGAAAGGTTTTTTCATTTTGAAAATACCATATGAAATAATTATACACGTATATATCTGTCCCTGTTTCTTTTCCATGTGTTTCATAATGATGTCAAAGCTAATACAGTATATGCTAGGTTTAAGTGAAGGGTATACGTTGTCCTCCCTTAATCTAATTTTGCTAGCTCTCGTACAGTTTATAAATCGAAAATCTTGGACGTGTCACTCTTCCATCCTGTGTCTTAGGAACCTCTTCAATACGGTCCGGGTTGTTAGCCTGAAATAGAGATGATCATGGAAAAAGTAAAATATTTGATAGGATATGATCCATTATTATTGTGAGTAGAAGTCTAGCTAGGTACAAAGAGTTTATAATAACATTTCTTCCTTACGACCACCCTGTCTATGTCATTACGAACATACTAGCAAGCAAAATTCAAAAGATAAAAGTCGACTTAAAACAATGTTGGACATGTATTTGTTGTCTTGTTAAAATTTTGACAAAGAAAATCCAGCGAGACAAACCTTAACGAAGAAAAAAGAGTACAACACGATAAGATGCCACCTTGGATAAGGACTCCCGCGCTTAGAGCATCTCCAATGCTTAAGGTCAATGTCTAAATAACACTTTTTGTTATGGGGTCATCTATATATGGACAAAACAAACTAAAATTACAGTATAACCCCTATAAAATAATAGTGTCGGGATCGTCAAAATTTATTATATTATCGCGATATTAAATAATATATAATATAATAATTATTAATTTAAATATTTTCTATTGCATCAAGAATCTACAACGCCAAAAACTCTTCTAATCTAAATAAAAGTCAAAGATAAAATTCAATGTGACATCTACTTCAAGAAAATCCAAGTCTAATGCTAATAAAAGTTCAAGATGAAATTCAACGTGACATCAATTTTAAGAAAAACCAAGTCACAATTGACTCATTCTTTACTAAAATATCATTAATGTAAAATTAGTTTTCTATATTTTAATGCATTATTAATTTATATATCACATGGGACCTAAATACAACTTTAAAAAGTTATTTTTTTTTTATAAATTTATCGAATTATTAATTTAGCACGTTAGCCCCGACTCGGGACCGGAAGAATTTATTATTTTAGCGCGAGTATTAATTTATCGCGGATTAATTTATAGAGGTTCTACGGTAGATCTTTCTACCTAAAATCTATCTCTAATTTCAAAGGTGTTAACTAACAAACACATAGAGACAAACATGATGATATGGACCAAAAACAAAGGTCATGAGAAGGTGTTATCTTGACCTTCTCCTTCACCCATACCTAACCTTATATCACATGTAACCTCTAGGAACCTTTTAGTAAGGGCATATATGTAACTAACCTAGGGCATCCTCTCCTATATAAAGAGGATGGACTCCTTGAGTTAGATAGAACGCAACCAACCCCATAAGTTCTCTCGTACTCTCTTAGCACATCTCTTCACCTTCACCACCACTAAATGTCATGTAATCTTCATATACATAGTGAAAGACCACCAATCTCCGTGGAGTACTCTCACCCCATTAAAAAGACCGAACCACGTAAATCCTTGTCTCAATTGTCTCTTACTCTCTTCCTCTCCACTTACTTTATACTTGGGGTGTGTTGTTTGGTATTTCCAGCAACAACATTCTTAATCCAAGTAAGTAATTGCTACGCGACACATTGGTATTTTTCTACATGGATCATGTGCTTAAAGACCCGAGGAGATTATACACTATTCACTAACCTAGTCTCTCTCAAAATCCCAAAGTCTTACAAAAAATCCAACCCCTGATACTGAGCCCGAGCTCATAGATCGAGATACATGGTGGAAGACAGCTAATAATACGAAATATTCAATCGTGGGTGTCAGAAGGTTTCAGCATAACAAGGCTTGCACCGTCTCTTCACACTAAGGCTCATAGCGTGTCGTTGGTAATGATTCTACTTTGACCATTTCATTTGGCAGAAAAGAAGAGATGCGGCTTTTGACGGATGTTCTTAGGTTTAGTGATCGAGTAGTGTCATATAATAATAAGGTAACTTGTTTTGTCAGAACTTATTTATGAAAGCGCAGACTGGGTCGATCTGAAATGGCGAAGCATCCGAAGCATAACTGCACACTCACACGATCTTTGCCGAGAGATAGGAGCATTCGGTGGAACCGGTGAACTACACTTGCTTCTGAATATATATGTGAGACAGAGGGCTCGTGGTACCTGATGCCCGCCCTTTCTCCTCCGCTTTAAGAACCGTGTGAACACAAGGAAAAAAATTTGTTGCGAATGAACAAGATATTGAGGAATTGTCCATACGTAAGATCATAATTATTGATACGAGCCTTTTCCACATAAAAAAGGGAATCTTTTGTTACAACCGAACCAGAAGTGATGTGGATGATTCAAGAATCTTATTCCTAGGAGAGAAAAAATCTTTTCGATGTTAATTTTCCCCTTGTTTAGTCTACGAGCCGCTTATGAGTTGTCGAGTAGGTCGGTTGTTTTTACCTGGAAAAACAATGTACCATCTCTGGGTACTTTCGTAGTGCTCGGAGATCAAAGTCGAACAAGACAAGCCTAAACCAAGGATGGTCGTTCCCGTCTTGCTTCGGTCACAGAGAGGATAGAGGTTGGTCTAGGGAGGGAAACAACGAAGAAACTTGAGATCAGGTTGAGGATGTGATTTGGGTGTAAGAGTTCAAGATCTCCGTCGTGAAGTCGACTGGAATCTCCAAGGCTAGAAACGTGTTTCGATTCTCAGGTGTTTTCTCTGAGGCTCTGGTTGTTTCTGGATTGTGTGTTCTAGGTGTTCAGAACGTTTCTAATGTTCTGCCTTGGAAAATAGAGGAAGCCTCTATTTATAGTTTGAACTCACCCTGATCTCTCGACAGAGAATGTGGAAGTCGTGGAAGAGTGGAGGACATGCGTTGGTTTCCGTAACTGCCTGAGTCGTGTGGAACATGCCCACTCGCGCCATCTTCTCGTAACTGTCCACTATCTCCATCAGTTTCTTTCAACTGCCGTAGACCGCCAGACCAATACCCCTAAAGTTATCCCCCCGCGTGATGTTTTGATGTCTCGAGCGAGTGATACGCGGATATTGCGTAATTGAGTAGAGTAGAGTAGAGTCGTACGACTAATTGTCGTGACCAACATGAGTGTAGTGCCTCCGGGACACGAGTATAAGAGTGGCCTTGGCTGTTTGGCCAAGGCCATGAGTGTTTGAATGCGCCTTGGTGCTAATTATGGTGGTGCCATGGTTCTTGGCGCCATGGACTATGGCGCCACGGCCTTGGCTTTAGCCAAGGCCAATCTTAGACGCGCTTTGGCGTTAGTCGTGTTAAGGTGGCGCCAGGGCTTATGGCGCCACGGCCTTGGCTTCTGGCCAAGGTCCACTTGTTGTGGCGCCATGGACTATGGCGCCACGGCCTTGGCCTCTGGCCAAGGCCAGCCTGTGGACGGCTATGCTTCTCGTTATGGTCTTGGCCTTTGGCCAGACTAAGTAGGTTTGTGGCGTTTTACGCCATGGCCTTGGCCTCTTGGCCAAGGCTGATTTTCGTGGATCCATGGTGACTTCATGGTTTGTGGTGCCATGCTATGTGGCGTTTATGGCTTTGGCATCTGGCCAAAGTCGACTTTGGGCAGACTGTGCCTTAGTCGCGGTGTGAGTGCTTATGCTACAACACACTTGAGGTCATGGCGTGTTTATCCATGGTATGCTAGACCATCCTGAACTTGGGATTAGGTCTGCTTAGGCCTGTTTAGGCTGGTGTATGCTTCTCAGAGAGCTCCGGACCGGCCTGGAGCTTCAATATTTCCGAGGTTTGCACCAAGACTCGTATGTTGAGTCGTATTTAAGAGGAAATCCATGAGGATACGTCTCTGTTGATTCTCCACCGTGTACCATCAAGCGAGACCTGGCTCTGAGCATATCAATGGGTTTAATATGTTGGTGAGATCATTAGCACTGCTCTATGATATTACCCTCCCCACCGGGGTTATAAGAGAGAGCTCATAGAGAGTTTATTCGGCTCATGGAATGGGTTGCACTCAGAGCTATAGAGATGAGCCTGAATAGGCGATTGCCTTTAATAAGACATGGTTTCGAGAGTGTTTTGACAATCTTGCCCCTCTCTCATTTTTCACCATCTACAGAAAGTCCCCTGGTTAGTGTGGAACAGAAATGTTTCATGCTAAGCACTCAGATGGTGATGACAATGGTCTGTGGTTTTCCATTCAATACTAGCACAGGGTCTCATGGTATGGATTAAAAGTAAATTCATATGTAAGTACGTATATGTTGCTAAAACAGGGTTTTCGGTTAACGGGACAATGGTGTTCCTGAGGTTCGGGGGTGCAGCCCCTGCGGTTTGACAGGTCCGTCCTCTAGTCGATAGTGCTCGGTTCAACTTGGCTGAGGACTCTCTAGGGTTTCTAACCCATATGGAGGTGAGATCACACTCGTGCTTTGTCGGTGGTACTATCTAGATAAAAGGAAGGGTGACGTATTACCGGTTTCTTGGCGTAAATTCCTCCTTCCTCCCAGGGAATTTCTGAGATAATCCCGTTTGGGTCCGTTGATAGACTCTGACCGAAGCTTTGAACATATCGCCCTCTATCTTCATCCTCCGTGCGTTTTGGTTATGCTCCGTGTACGACGCATCCGATTTCTAGGGTTTCACCCGCGTATATATATACATGTGTGAGACGACGTTGTAATCTTCATCTTCTCATACTAGCTCTTCTGCGGTGAGTGTTTCTCGAGATCCATGGCTGGTGACGATTCTGGTTCGTCCTCGCAAAAGAGAGCTTACGCTAGATGACGAGTGGCTGAGATCATGGATAACGAGAGCATTTCTGGTTCGTCTTCGCAGAGAGGAGCTTATGTGAAGCGGAGAACGTGGATCCCAAGTCCGGTGAGTATCTTTTCGTAGTTTCGTTATACACGTATTCTGTCCTTTTTGACGAGGGTTGTGGTACTGCAGTGTAGGGCCATGGTAACCCGTAGCTGAGGACGCTTGAGTGCTGGGAAGCTGAGTCCCAAGGAAGCCCTTCCGCCTGCCCAGGCCTTAGCAGGGGATTCGGTAAGCTTTTGTGCTGGCTCGCTTTTTTTTTTTTCTCTATATTTCTTCTGAGCATTGTTCCTCCCCTCGCAAGAAGAAATGGAGTATGTCTAAGAAGAATCAGTCTGTCCAGAGTGAATCTCCCGTTTACTCTCCGGTTTCGGTTGTTGTCGTGGACGAAGACGATGACAACGGTGTTGGTGATGTCGACACTTCATTCCAAGGAGGTTCGGTTCTTGATGACGCCGGCCTGGGAATAGATGAGGTCGACTGTTCGCGGGCTGGGCTCCCTTTCGTTCCGGGGATGCT
>JAJJMA010144676.1:0-12142 GCA_023529015.1 Papaver nudicaule
TTCTGTTAAGGTGTGTTGGGCGTCATTAGTATGTTCATAGTTGTGTTTAAGGATGGTTATTCTCATTCATAGAGGCATAACATAGTTTCTTCTTCCTAACTTAAAGGTGTTGGTCCAAAAGTTAGAATTTTAACCTTTTTTCTTTCTCTGTTATGTTGGAACACGTAATAAGGATTTCTGGTTTAGAGGTATTGAAACTTTTGCTTGTGTGATAAGTTCATGTATGTCATTAGGAATCTAGGATGATGGTAGACTATTATGTTAAACAAGATTCTTAGTAGTTGTCTCTTATTCTACACGTCATAGTGTGATTTTGGATTAAAGTGTTATGGAAGTTCATTACTAAAATTTCAATACCGTACAGATTTTGATCTTTGATATGAATATGGTTAGCAAACTTTGGTGTTTTTAGGGTTTCAACAAAGTTTTCAAAATTTAGGATTTTCCTTCCAACTGCCGACAAGACTAGGTCATGCTCTGCAAATGTTGCTGTTGTTGTTCTGTGCTATTTTGTTTGTTTCTTACTTTATCAGAAACCGTTCAACCACCTCCACTAACAAATTTGGCATTTGCTAACAGTCAAGCTAGCTTAATACTGTCAGGAAGTGCTTTTGTTGTTTTCTACACAGGATACCAAAATGACGACTAAGCGGAAAGGAGGTACGGCGTCATCAAATAAAGCTCCAAAGTTTCCTATACCCGCTCAGTCTGTACCCCTTCCTAATCGACATAACTTGAGGAGTTCAGCGGTACCGCCGCTAGGTTTTGCACATGATTTTTTCTTGAGCGGTAATGCAAGTCAGCAGACAACAACACCTCAGTCTGTGACCCATCAACAACAGTCAGCAACACCACAGCCGGTGATTCAGCAACAACAGACAATAGCGCCGACACCAGAGCAACAGCAAACAGCAGCAACACAGTCAGTGGTACTTCAACAGCAGACAGAGAATATTGGTCCTATACTGATGCAAGACATAACGCACTTGGATGGAATACCAGAAGAGGATGAGGAAGAAGAAGTTCCAGCGCAAAGTAAAGGAAAAGCAGTGGATGATGGCACCACCAAAGAAACAGCGATTCCCGGCGAGACGTCTCATGCAGTGGAAGGACTTTCAAGAGTAGTAGGTGGCAATCTCAACTCTAATGGGTTACCTTCGAGAGCAGCTGGTAACACCTCAAAAGAAATAGGAGGTAGCAATAGAATGGTAGCAGCTGTGGGAGCATCAAGAACGGCGCCAATAACAGTATCAGAGGGAAAATCCACTAGCGCTACTGAAGAATTGCTAAAGAAGTTCTTTGAACAGAGCACCATAAATCAAGCTCAGATGCAGTTGCAGATGCAAAGACAGATGGACATTATCCTTCAGAGCAACTTACAATTGGCAGAACAGCATAAGCAACTAATGGAAAGTCGAAGCAGAAGCCGCTCAACTCGTACAGTACATAAACATCAAAAGAGCAGATCCACAAGGCCAGAGGTGGCAGCATCTACAGCGAAAAAGGAAGAAGGAAGTAAGAGGATTGGGAAATCTAATCACGGTGAAGAAAGTTACGCTGACTCGGGCAAGTTGGAAGATATACAATACGTCTCAAAAAGATTACGCCGTATGGAGAAGAAGATAGAAGAAGCCGCCGGTCAGACAAAAGATGATAAACTAAAAAAGGCAATTTCAGAAGCAAAAAAGACACCATTTGTAGATGAAATCACGTACGGATATGTATCCAAGAGATTTAGTATGCCAACTTTTTCATCAATCTTCGATGGTACAGGAGATCCTACATTGCACTTACAGAGCTACGGAAGAGATTTAACAGCATGGATAGGCTCAGATCCAATAATGTGCATGTCGTTTGCTGCTGCTCTCAAGGATGAAGCTTTGGCCTGGTTTGGCAGTCTGAGGGAGAAGTCAATTGAGAAATACACACAGTTGGAAGATAAATTTATTGCAAATTACATTCAAAACAAAAGAGTGCGCCCAGGGGCAGAGAAGTTGTTTAACAACAGGAAAAGACCTATGGAAACGTGTAGAAGTTACATCATGAGGTGGAGAAAATTGTGTAGTGAAGTGGGGACGGCGGTATCTGACAAAGAAAAGATGGGAGCATTTATTAGCGGTATGGAAACAACGGATCAGATGTTCCAGTCTTTATATTGGACTCCAGTGGCAGATATAGGAGAATTGAGGGCAAGACAGAATGAATGGTTGATATATGAGGAAATGCAAGAAGAAGAGGAGCGCCAGAAGAAAGAAAGGGCAAAGCATGCTCACTCTATCAACAATTTGTCGCCGGAAGAACAAGAAGAAGCAAGAAAGGAATGGATTAGAAAGGAACACAAAAAATTGGAAGCAGAAGCAGCAACACCTTCAGCGGCAATTGTCCCACATCAGCAGCCACAAGAACGTCAGCCGTATCAGCAGAATGGCAATCAGCAATGGAATCAAGGAAAGAGAGACACTTATGCAGGAAGAGATGATCAAGACAGCAGGGGAGGATATGATAATAGAGGCAGATACGCCAACAATGATAGAAGAAATTACGGCGACAACAGAGGAGGATATGATAATCGGCGACAAGGGAATGGTGATAGAAGATTCAACAATGACAATCGAAGATTTGGTGACAGAAAGCCAGGATACCCAGATTTCCAAGACGCCACACTACCAAAGCTCCGTGTCACATATACTGATGCATTTGGACAGATAGAAGCTCAGCATCAAGGAATGAGATCCGCTATCCCTTTAACAGAGGCAATCCCGCGAACCCTATTTCCAATACCAGCCAATACTGCCAATACCATCAATTTCATGGCCACACAACTGAAAACTGCACAGGAGTTCAAAGAGAAGTTCATAGATTCATCCGTATGGGAAGATTTCAAGATTTCTTAGAATTACCCCCAGCGCCACCATTGGAGGTTCAGCCAATCCAAGCAGTGCAGCCAAAGCCTGAAGTATTTGAAGTTGAAGTTCAGCGTGATTTGAAAGAGTTGAATTGTTTCTCAATTGTGCATTCAACAATCAGCAGAGATGAATTTCATAATAATGTAATGTCAAGAATTCACAAGAGGGATAGCAGTGGCAAGGAGATCTTCAGTGTCGCCGTCAAGAACAGCCCGCTACTAGAATGGATGAAAAAGCCAGTCAGTTTTTCGGCGGTGGAGCTATCACCTGAGGCAAGAAGTCATTTGAACCCACTGGTCCTTACTATCCAGATAGGAAAATTCAAGGTTCCAAGAGTATTGGTAGATCCAGGGAGCTCTGTTGATATTCTCTTCAATTCAGCGTACCAGGCCATGGATTCTAAAGAAGAACCGGTAGAGGCATTAGTTCCTTCGTCATATAGTATTTATGGATTTAATGGGATAGCATCCAAACCTAAAGGGGAAGTGAAGATGAAGGTTGTTACATGCAAGACCTTGATAATGGACACTACTTTCTGTGTTGTAGAGGTAGACTCGCCGTATGCAGCAATCCTTGGCAGACCATGGTTGCACAGCATCAAGGGAGTACCTTCGACTTATCATCAGCGGTTGCGATTTCCAACTCCAGAAGGGGTAGCTGAGTATGTTGGCGATTCTTCTACAGCAAAGGCATGCAATGAAGTAGATGTCAAGATGCGCGAAACTCGAAAAGCAAGGATAATTGAGAAAAAGAAGCAGACTAAAGAAGCAACTAAGGCTAAAGAAATAACTGAACTAGTCGCCGATCCCAACAAGTACATTCTTTCTGTGAAGGAGGATGAGTCAACGGCAGGTCCTTCAGCGGCACCTTTATAGCAATTAAAGGAACCTTCGCCTATGGGTGAACCAGATCTGCATTTCACAGCGGTAGAGCCTACAAGGGAAATCAACATAGGTGAAGAAGGTGCTCCTAAGATAGTAAAAATTGGTACCTTATTAAATGAAGAAGAATCTCGGCAGCTAGAAGCTTTGTTAAAGGAATATGTGGATGTCTTTGCTTGGGGTATGAATGAGATGCCTGGTATTGATCCAGAGACTGCATGTCATAAGTTGGATATAGATCCGAGGATCAGACCATTCAAACAGCGTCCAAGGAAGTTGGCACCAGCGTACAAGGAAGCGGTGGAAGCAGAGATTGACAAGATGAGGGCGTCAGGAATCATTAGACCAGTTCAATATCCAGAATGGATAGCCAATATGGTGGTGGTTCCTAAGAAGAATAAAGGGGTAAGAATTTGCATTGATTTCAGCGACTTGAATAGGGCATGTCCCAAGAACAGCTTTCCATTACCAAGCATAGATCAGACTGTTGATGCTACCTCTGGGCATGAGTTACTATCCTTTATGGACGGTTATTCTGGATATAACCAGATACCGCTGGCAGAAGAAGATCAGCGTCACACAGCTTTTTTCTCCACTAAAGGTTTATTTTGCTATACAAGAATGCCGTTTGGTCTCAAGAACGCTGGCGCTACATACCAAAAGATGGCTCAGGACATGTTTGAGAAATGGATAGGTAAAACTATGGAGGTATATGTAGATAATATGCTGGTCAAGAGCAAGAAAAAGAAGGATCATGTGCAAGACTTGAAAGAAATTTTTGATCATATGAGAATAACTAAGTTAAAAATCAACCCAGCAAAGTGCGTATTCGGCGTCACATCTGGAAAGTTTTTGGGTTATGTTGTCACAAAGAAAGGAGTAGAGGCAGATAAGGCCAAAGTTAAAGCTGTTTTGGAAATGCCCTCACCGGTAACCCTGAAAGATGTTATGCGCTTAAACGGCGTACTGGCGTCTCTTAATAGATTTATATCTCGATTCTCTGACAAGTGCAAATTATTTTTCCAAATGCTGAAGAAAGGAGAAAAGTTCAACTGGACAAAAGATCATGAGGATGCTTTTCAGGGAATAAAGAAGTATTTAGCTACCTTGCCAGCCATTCAGCCGCCGGAACATGGAGAAGAACTGAGGGTCTACTTGGCGGCCACATCATCAGCGGTCAGTGCAGTTTTAGTACGGACAAAAGGAGGAGAGACACCAATATATTATATCAGTCGAACTCTACAGCCCGCTGAGAAAAATTATACTAAGATAGAGCAATTAATACTAGCTCTGGTTTTTGCCACTAGCAGACTTCGTCCATATTTTCATGCTCATCCCATAACGGTACTCACCAAAACTCCCATCGAAGCCATTCTTCATAGTTCTCAGAGAGCAGGACGTATTGCTAAGTGGAATGCTCAGATAGATCAGTACGGCGTCAAATACGAAATAAGGACAGCTCAAAGGTCACAGGTTATCGCCGACTTCTTGGCAGACTTTCCCATAGAAGAAGAAGAAGAAGAAGCTGAAGATATTCCATTCATGGAGAAGGACGATCCAGATGAAGGAGTCCCAGACTTGTTGAAAAGAGATCCAAACCAGTGGGAAGTATATGTCGACGGCTCCGCTAATAAAGAAGGCAAAGGAATTGGCATAGTTTTTATCTCACCAAAGGGATCAAGGATAGTTCACTCATTTAGATTAGAGTTCCCAGCTACAAACAATGAGGCGGAATACGAAGCGGTAATACATGCTATGAGACTCATAATTGAGATGGACATCAGCAACATCCGTTTAACTAGTGATTCCCAGCTGGTCATTCGGCAGATCCAAGGCAGATATGAAGCACACGATAGCTCACTAAAGCAATACTTACAATTGGCAAGAGAATACGCTAACAAGATTACTGGCATCGAATTCAGACACATATGCAGAAATGACAACAGACATGCTGATGCGTTGGCGTTTATCTCTTCTATGATGGCGGATCCAGAGGTGCCGGCAATAGCAATTGAAAGATTAAAGATGTCATCAATAGAGGGAAGAAGGCAACAGGAAGTCTTGGCGGTAGACAGTGAAGAGTCAGCGGAAACAGACTGGAGAGCTCCTATCAGATATTACTTAGAACATCTCACCACTCCTGGAAACAAGTTGTTAGCGCATAAAGTTATCAGCAGATCAAGAAATTATGAGTTAAGAGACGGCGTCTTATACAGAAGATCATTTGCTGGACCACTATTACGATGTGTATCTAGAGACGAAGGAAAGAAGCTGTTGAAGGAAATTCATGAAGGAGACTGCGGAAATCACAGCGGACAAAGAGCGCTGGCTCTAAAAGTAAAGATGCAAGGTTACTACTGGCCTTGGATGAATGGTGATTCGGCTGAGTATGCTAAGCGGTGTAGGAATTGTCAGCTGTATGCAAATAAAATAAAAGCGCCAGCAGTTTCACTAAATTCAGTATTAAGCCCTTGGCCCTTTGCCAAGTGGGGGATTGACATCATTGGACCGCTGACACCAGGGTCAGGACAGCGCAAGTACATCATTGTAGCAACAGATTATTTTACCAAGTGGTGTGAAGCTAAGGCGCTCAGACAAAGAACAGGAAAAGAAGTATTTACATTCATATGGGAAAATATATTCTGTCGTTTTGGTGTTCCAGCGGAAATTTGCACTGACAATGGGAAAGAATTGGTCGGCGAAAACATTGAAAACTTGCTGGCAACATACGGCGTCAAACTGGGAAAATCCACTCCTATCTATCCTCAAAGCAACGAGCAGGCGGAGGCCACCAATAAAACAATAGGAATGGGGTTAAAAAAGCGAGTTGAGGGGCACAAGAAGGCATGGTGTGAGCATCTCCACAACGTCTTATGGTCTTACAGAACTACAATTAGAGAAGCAACTGGGGCATCTCCTTTCTTACTCACATTCGGTGCTGAGGCAGTACTTCCATCAGAAGTTATGTTGCCAACAACAAAACACGAAGCTTGGGAGAAGAACCTCAATACAGACTTAATCCTGGCAAAACTAGATGACTTGGAAGAACAGCGGCTCATTGCTTTGACTCATATGGAGAATTACCACCGCCGTCTAGCAAGGGAGTATAATAAGCGTGTAGTGAAAAGAGACTATCAGCCTGGCGACCTTGTATTAAGAGAGATACCGCCGTATCAGAAGAAGAAAGGATGTAAGAAGCTGGAACCTACCTGGGAAGGCCCTTACGTTATCAAACGTGTAGCGGGTAGTGGAGCTTATGTGTTAGTTGATGAGCATGGAAAAGAACTTGAGCATCCATGGAATGCCAAGTTTATCAAGAGATTCTATCCATAAGGATACATGTAAAAATCCGAAGTCTTGGGCGGGCATAATACCCAAGAAATCTTATTTTTTGTAATCTGCAGTAAATAAGATCCGGGGACGTAGGTTTGCTTTGTGCGCCGAACCCCGTTAACAAATTATGGTGTCATTTTTAATTATACGGCGACAAATACGCTGAGGCAAATTTGCCAAAATATTTCTACAGGGCTCAATAGCCATACGCTGAGGCAAATTTGCCAAAATAATTTTACAAGGCTAAATAGCCGTCCGCTGAGGCACAATGTGCCAAAGAAAAATGTTACAGGGATTAAGATTGCCATGAAAGCCGTATGCCGGTGTATATCGAAACATTTTAGATGTCTGACTAAGAGTAGTTCTGGCTAACTGGTGCATTAAAATGCCTGACGCGTTACTTGTTGATCTGTAAGTGATGGCAGAAAAATATAAAACTCCAGGAGAACTCCCAGTAGGGACGGCTCATGGTTAACCAACCACTTATAATAGATCGCCGACGGGCACAAGTAACAATGTATAGCGAAAATGGGTGCGATGTGGCCAGAATGAATGTTGTCAGTTCATCACTAAAATAAAATGGATTCGATTATACCGGCGGAAACAAATAAAGAAAATTATATATAACAAAACGCAAAGGTAGAACAACATCTACCAAAGTTCCATAACAAAAGAGTGGGAGATATAAACATATCTCAGGATTACACAAAAAAATGAAAAGCTAAGAGTCACCTAAATTACATTTGATAACTGAAAGATGAAACATTTATCAGATTTACACTTCTGGAGACTTCAAAGGGTCTTCAACGGACATACTTGGTTCCTTGAGTGAGGAGTCAACATTTTCTTTTCCAGCTTCAGTAGAAACTGTGTTTGGATTGTTGGCGTCTCGACGCTGATGTTCAGAAGCGTTTTGGTCATCATTAGCATTACCACTTTTGTCACCGTCTTGATGAGAACCTTGACCTATTGGTTGTAAGTCTTTGTCACTTTCGGCGTCTTCCTCTTCACCAATTTCTTCTTCTTCTTCACCAATTTCCTCTTCAGAATCTGAGCCGCTGTGTATATGAATGGCATCTTCAGCGTTACCTTCGTCATCAGCAGTAGCAGGGGTAGTTTCAGTGTTAGGTGGATGACGACCAGGAGCATAGTCATCTGGAATTTCCAATTTATGATCAGGGCAAAACTTTGCCAAGAACATCTGGATACCATAAAAACCGACCATTCTAACATCAGAAAAATTTTGCTCTTCCTGAACCCGAACAGATTTCTTGGCAAGACTCAATTCAGACTTGAGGGTGTCTTGCATTTGTTGAAGTTTCTTGGACTTAGAGGATTCAGACTCAAACTTCTCCTTATACTGCTGAAATGCCTTAACGTCAGCTTCCAAGTTGAAAATCTTGCCAGCACACTGCAAGTGATCAGTCTCCAGCGCATGTAACTTGCTCTCACATGACTGATGATCTTTCAATTGTCCTTCTAGCTCAGTAATCCTGGCGGTACACCCTTGGTGTTCTTTCAAGATAGTGGTATGCTCCTCTAGTTGGGACTCCAATTGCTTGTACTTCTCTGAAATAAGGAGAAACGTAGTGTTAGCGCTGAGGCAGAAGTAAACTGGAAGTTACATGGGAAGATAAATCCTAGGAAACTACCTTCTAGACTGCTAACGTACTCTTGAATACCCTTTTTAGCAGTACTTATTTCATCAAGTTTACTTAGAACTTCTTGATCAGAACAAGGACCAACGGCTTGTTTGATCTTAAGCCTAAGTATAGTATTCTCTTCATTCAGCTGCCTAGCTCGATTCCCATGAATTTGGGCGAAATCCTTATGGTGTTGAATTTCACTTCTGGCGGTATCCCTTTCAGCGGTACGACAAACCAAGGTAGAAGATAAGCGTGAAATGGTGGCTTCTTTATCCTTCAATTGGGAAGTTATCTTCATATGCTCCACAGTCATCTTATTCTTAGCTTTACGTTCCAATTCAGCTAAGCGGGAGGCGTTGTCCAGCTCACTCTTTTTCCATGCCACATCCGCTTCAGAAACTTTGAGCAGATGATCAAGATTTACGTTAAGATCAGTGACATTACGCAATTCTTGGCGGTACCATTTAACATCTTGGCCCAAACTGAGTAACATATTACGTTGCTTGGTGTTAGCACTAATCAACTTACCAATCTCAGTTTTCGCCCGCTGTAACCGGTTATCAGGATTTTGTTGGCGACCTTATAAGGGAAAGAGACTAGACGTTGGGAAAGGGAAGACAGAAGGAAAAACTATTGTATGAAAAACTGGAAACAATTACTAACCTTGGAGTTCTTCAAGCTTCTTTTTCTCTTGATCGAAATTGACGCGCATGCGAGAGCTCTCCTTCTTCTCTACAGGTAACTGGTGTTTCAAGGAAGCATTGGTTTGATCAACTTTGGCCTTTGCTTGGCGCAGATTGTCAAGTTCTTGTCTTAGCTGAGCATTCAGTTCGATGCCGCCAACATTGCGCTGAAAATCCTGCAGAATAAAGGAGATTAGTTAGAAGTAAAACCTAGAATAAAGGTATAAGGCTGAGGCAATAATATATACCATGACGGCGCCACAGAATTGTTCGTAAGGAGATAATTGAGAGACAGCGGTAGTAAGTTCACTAGGCCTCAGCGCCAACCCTGGTTCACTCAGTTTACTCATTACTTCCAGATAGAGAGTGTTAGAGCCTCCTTGGTCTTGATTCAGTAAAGTAGCAAAGGAATCAGCTAACTTGTTGGGCGGTAATGAAATCTCTGAGGAACTACCGCCAGCAGAAGTGCAAGGCAGATTGCTCAAAGAAAGAAGGTGACGAAGAAATGAGACAGCGTTGTTGGCGGCTGAGGCAGAGGCAGGCTTAATCAGATTATTTGATTGCTCAGGAGTTGGCATCTCAACGGTATTCTCGCCAACAGTATCCACTTTCATCTCAGCGGTACCTTGCCCAGTGGTTGCAGTAGCTGAAGTAGTAACTGGGGGAGTTATAGGAGTTTCTTCAAACACTTCATCAGCATGATGCTCAATAGTAGGTTTCACAGACTGGTCCCCAGAAATGGGATCATTGACGACATTCGGCTTGTTAGCTTGATTACCTTTCTTTGAAGCTGTAGACTTTTTAGTTTTTGGTAATTTCTCATTATTCTTGGAAGAGTCGCCATCTTTACCTTTGGAAGATTCGTCACCATTTTTCTTGGCGGAGGGACCGCCCTCTTTCTTTGAAGATGCATCATCCTCTTTCTTGGAAGACCTGTTGTCTTTCTTTTTGGAAGAAACACCATTTTTTTTAGCAGCAGCAGCAGACTTGACGTTGTCATTTTTCTTGGACCCAGCGGCTGACATACCAGGAAGTGTACCAATAGCGGCTTTAATACGATCTTCTGCGCTGAGAGGTTTCTCTGGTTTGGATTTCTTCTTAGGTGGCTGTAAAAAGGAAAATCATCGTCAGCTGTTAAGCTAACAAACAGAGGCAAATATATACATATATTTTGGAGACAGCGGTAGAATGTTTGTTACCTGAACAGCGTCTCCCTCTTTTCCTTTTCTCTTGGTGCCTTTTCCTTTCACAGTGGGCGGTTTGCAAAACTCGGGTTTCTTAACCCATTTCTTCTTTTCACCAATAACAAATTCTCCATCCATCTTCAGATATTGGTTTTCTTCATCCCAGCGAACAGACCAAAAGTCATGCTTGCCCAAGTCAGAATGCTCAGGGAGAAATTCTTCACGAGGAATAGTCTTGTTCTCATCTTCAAAACCTTTGAGCCAAGGGCCTTCAACTTGGCAAGGAATTTCGCCCCAGCGGTTTTTAGATTTATGGCGAACCGTGGGATTCTCAGTGGTAGAAGATTCCCTGTCAACGTCTCTTAAGAATTTTTTGGAGTTGTCTGAACCTCTTCTTGACTCAATGCGGTACAGCCAAGGCTCACCGGCTCTAAGGCTAGGCTTTATTTGGTATTGGTCAATAAAATTTTCAACGGTGTACAGTTCCTTAGCGGTAAAGGATGGATTCCTAACAATATTAGGATAGAGCGTATAGCCGTTACTGCGGGCAACCCATTCATAAAGAATACGAATTGAATTACCGGAAAGTTGAGCAGGATGCTTGTTTATGCGCTTCAGCAGCCGAAGAAGAAGGGGATTGGCAGGATCATAGAGGGGGAATTGATATCCAGCCCTGATTTGGCCCATGGATATAACTAAATGCTTTTCATCTTGACCATCTTGGCGGATATGATTTAAGAGGAGCTTCTCAGAGCACATAGTAATGCCAGCGAGAGGAGAAATATTAAGTGCTGGAATGATTTCATGGTCTTTGGCGCAATATCCCTCCCAATCTTCACCCCAAGAAGGCTTACCGCCCACATCAGAAGATTCTTCATCATCAGATTCCTGGTCTCGAGAGCGTGAAGACGACTCGGCGTCCTCACGGTTAGACCCTTGCTGCTGAAGCTCTTGCTCTTGATCATAGGAGGAGTCGGTTGAAGCCATTAGACAGTCGGAAAAGATGAAGATTGATCGGTAACGGAAGTTGCAGAGATAAAGAATCACCGGAGTAAGAAAAAAGAAGACGAAAAGTGAATCTGGATGGAAGGTACGGTAGAACAGTAGCCTGAGAAGGGTTTTACACCAAAAAGGAGTTGAAAAAGAGGCGGAAAAGGGAAGTTTCCGACTGGGCAACGACGGTTTTTGATGGTTAGGGTTTTGATTTAGGGTTTTCAGAGAAGAAAGAAGACAGAGAAAATTTAAGAAGGAAAATGAGTGAAAAGGGAAGGAGAAGAAGTATTTATAGGTAGAGGAATCTCAACGGGTTCAGCCGGTTTTAGGTCATAAAGTAACTCAGATATTTACGGCATGCAGTTGCACGTGGAAGGAAGTATTGTCAGAAGGAATGCGCTGGCATTTTCGGCGGCTAAGAGAATTTCATCTTCAGCGACTAGAGTCTTTTAAGATGAAAGAGGCAAAATGTAGGTGTAGAAAATGCCTTAAGCCAATTTCTTGTACTTAAGAGAA
>JAJJMA010144678.1:7149-20969 GCA_023529015.1 Papaver nudicaule
TTTTATTTATGCGTCATTGCATCTGATTGTCCTTTACATGATCTCCCAAGTCAAGCACCAATAGCGTATGCATCATATGGAGGTTTATCAATGCTAAAAATCAAGTTTTGAGAGGGTTTCTGGGGATGGTTATACCACGTGTCTTTCTTATGTGGCTTACTTTAGTCTAAGATGTACCATACATTTTTTTTATTCATTATGTTCTCATAGATAAGATGTAATGCCTAATTAAATTTGGCCCCATGCGTTAGTATTTGGCCCCATAGAATTTTAAACCTATCTAGGGACAGTTGCTATGGGGTGCCAAAAAAGAGTGGAATATACTAAGTTACCCTTACTAACTTTTTAACTTAATTTCATTTTATATCCATAACCACCCCATTCATATCCATAACCTTTTCCTCCATTGTTGCTCTACCACCACCATTATCACCGCCTCCATCACCACCATCACCGCCGCCACCACCACCACCATCATCTTTCTCTAAATATCTTACTAAGGCAACTAAAAAAAAAACCGCCTCCACTACTCCCACCATAAATTTCATTTAAGTATTTTTTTTTCCAGAATCGGCGTTTATTGGACACCATATCAAACGATTGTTCTTCATTTTTGAAAAACTAGAACAATAATCGGTGAATATCTATCAGTATATATGCCGATTACAAAGTAATACCAGAATCGGTTTATATTTTACGACACAACGGTCGATTCCAATCGAAAAAATTCTAAAATGAAACAACCAAGAATCGGTACTTAAATTACACAACAACAACCGATTCTTATAATTGGTCTATATTATAAGACAATAGCAACGATTATTTATTTGTGAAAATGAAGAATTATAATCGGCCTATCTTATAGGTCAATAGAAACGATTATTACTTTTTGTAAAAACGAAAAAATACAATCGGTATACAATGAAATACATATTAGCCGACTAAAGGCAAAAAAATTGGCAGTACCTTGGAATTCTCTCTTTCTCTGTTTTTTCCTTTTGGCTGCAAAAAGGACTTGAGTTCTAATAAAAATAGTAAATCTCATACGAAAAGCTCAGTACATACAACTAGTGGTTGGATGCCACATATTGAAATGGACTATGGAGTTGCTCCACGAGAAGTGTTTTCTTAGTTCAGTATTGCTCTGCAACTCCAGTTGCATATCCATGCAAGCCTCCAACATCCTCTGCATATGGCTCATTCCTTGCTGGAGCCTAGCCATTGATTACCTCCCATTCCTGGTTTTAAACAAACAATCGAAGTCAACCGGGATTGCACAAAGGTTACAAAATATGATTAATCTACAACACTAATTTCATGTGGCATAGTTGTAAGTCTGAAAAGTTAATTTCACAACCAAAACTAGATAGACGTTTCATTAAAAATATGACAGTACCATTTCTGTCCGATGCAAGCTGTGTCTAGATGGCCAGTTAGCATTATGCAGCCAAAGTGGATGCGGTGGGGGCACAGGTGGAGATGGAAGCACAAGCGAAGGCCTGACAACAGTTTCTGGCTGATCAACATTTAACTCATCTCTCTGCTGCTCCTGATCTTGCTCTGGTGAAGCAGTAACAATTTTCCCACCAAAACGTATTTGTTGTTGAAAAACTGTCGTAGCAGCAACAACACCATTCTTAACTCCTCCTCCTCAACCAATTTCCCCATTTGCTCTCTTGCTCTAAATTTACCAGCACCCCAGCTTCATAAACATATCATCTTCAAATCAACAAGCAATTCACTAACCTTTGTGTTGGAAATTCAACCAACTGTAAGATTAGCATCTACAAGGGTTTCAAACTTTCAATTGATTCATTTCCAAAAGAAAGACAATTGAATTAACTAACAAGATATTTGACATTCAGAAGATTAGAATCTCAAACACACAAAATAACAAGAAGAAAAACCCAATTCCTAAAACTTGAAACAAACAGTGAACTACCCAAAGGAACTCTAAGCTACTAACCAACAAAGTAATCTCTCTCATTTTCTTGAAATTGATTACACAAGGATCATTTAACGGACTGCTACTTACATATATAAAAAACCTAATCCCCGAACTGAAATCCCAAAAACACCAGAAACCCCTAATTTCTAGAAATTAAATAACGAAAACCCTAAATTAAGAACTAGTAAACTTGGTAACAGCATCTAATAATTTTTTAGAGTTCAATCTAAGCCTCTAATTCAACATCTAACCACTAATTCAACTTAATCAGACCTTCTTTATCGATTCCTAAAACCACGACCGATTCCTAAGACCATGAATAAGCCATAAAGATTTTTGAGAAGGAAAAATAAAATTGGATGATGGTGGTTTAGCCCTGCACAGTGGGTAGAAAATCAAAATAATGAAAAAATAGAAAGAGAGAAGATAAGAAGAAGAAGAAGAAGAAAAGGGGAGGAAGAAGGTTGTGTAACCGCAACCGCATAGGGTAGAAGAAGAAAGAGAGAAAAAGAGAGAAAATGATTTTAGCTTAAGATTAAAGTATTTATATACTGAGATGAACGGGTGCGATTAAAGAGATTCAAGTGTGCACGGCTAAGATTTATTCAAGTAGTAACTAACCGACCGAAATCGTCCCACAAAGCTAACATCATTTGCCGACATTTATTCAAGTAGTACCTTTAAAATCGGCCCTAGTGGGCCATTTTGTAAACCGATAAACGACACCTAAAACTAACTGTATAGGATGATTTTTTCATAATCGTGAATAATGGGCAATTGTGTAAACCGATTATTGTTTGGTTTGGTGTTCTTCGTGGCATCGTGTATGTCGATTCTGGGTAGCGAGAATCGTTAGATGATTATTCTGTGATACACCGATTAGTGGGTAGACTAACAACAATCGTCCTATTTGGTTAACAATATTTACCGATTGTTCGAGGACCCAAGAATAATCGGCTTAAATGTCTCTATATATAGACCGATTGTGCGTTGTTCAGATTCAAAATTTTGGTTCAAAAAACTCGGGTGATTCTCATGTTTGATCATGTTTGATAATTTTTAATCTTGTTTTGATTTGAGAATTAAGACTAATTAATTTTGTTTAGACTTTAATCACTTAATTAGCAACTAATTGAGAAAGGGTAAAACGGTCTTGTTTTATAAGGGGTTTTCCAATTTTGCTATATAACAACCGCCGGAATTATTTTTTCATGGGGCCAAATACTAACGCATGGGGCCAAATTTAGGTAGGATGTAATATTGTGGGTATCAGCAAGCATGGCCGTGAATGCAACATTAACAGCCATAGAAAAATACGGTCCTTCCAGCTGATTTGGACATTGTTGAACATCTTTAACAACTTGATCTTCTAAGAGTTACTGTCCTTCTAGCACTGAAATTTCAGGTCACCATTCAGGGACTATATACACTAAAATTTTAGTCACCAACCTAAGACAATAGATGGACCAAAGAGTCTCGAGTCCTTTTTATATTTAAGCTTTTTTTCTTTAATTCTTATTTAAAGAAATGGAGCCGATTTAAGATAATATCTTATTTAATTTCTAATTTAGTTATGGACTTAGATGGTCCAATAGACATTAAAGTTATTTAAGATAATTATCTTTGTTCCTGTTGTATTTCGTAATTGCTAATTATCTTTATTATTAATGTTATTTAAGATACCAAACTTTTTTTTCCTAAAGTTGATTAATTTCGTTCCAATTGAGACATGTTTCGTTGAATCTAAACAATTCGCCCCGCCATTCTTATTCGACAACTACGATCCTACCCGGTGCGGAGCAATGGTTACCAACTTGAAATAAGAGGTCATCTCAAAATTTAAGCTAAGACTGCATAGCTTCCCAAAAAAAAATTACTTTCATAATCCAAAGGCCAAATACAGCTAGGTGTTCTATGAGTCAACTTCGAAAGGATTTTTTTCCCTTTACTTTCTCCAATCGATGTAATTTAAAGCACAAAGGTTATTCAAGTAAGCCATGCGGCTGCAAGAGAATGAAAACTTTATGCATTTTGATGTAATTACATTCCTTACTACTTCTTTCTCATAATACGATAGGTGTGTGGAATGCAATGAATTGCAGTTTAATAAAATACTCTTTCTTGACATGTCAACCAATGAAGAACACAATAACTGAAGTTTTTAGGAATTTTGATTATTTAATTATTGTTCTTTGCACTTATCTCATAGATTTCTTTGTAGTAGTTTTCTGCTCGGTAAGCGTTTTTCTTTAGACATTCAAGCTTAATATTTGATGATTATTAATAGATTATATATATTTAAGGGTTATTAGTAGGTTATCAAATACAAATCAATGATTTATGAATTATGCTTTTAGATACAAGAAAAAGTCAGTGATCAATGAATATGCTTTTAGACTCATAGAAAGATAGCGACAAAAGTCTGCAGACAATTATAAGGTGATTTTTCATGGATGAGTATACTATGATGAACTTAAGTTTAATGCTTTTTTCGTGAATGAGTATGTTTTTCTGTGAGTATACTTTGATGGTAATCTATATTTTTCACTTTAATCGAGATATTTTCATTCTAACTAAAAAACAGGGCGGGGCGGAGCCCCGCCACTCTTTAACAGGAACAATCACCCTACCCGGTGCGTAGCACGGGTTGCCGACTAGTATAATTAAAAAGAGAAGAAAAAGAAAAGGACAAGGAAGAAAGAGAGAAAGAGAACTTACGGATGCCGAGGAGAAAGGTTCTGATTATGCTGTTATGGATTTGCTGGGAAAGGGCGGATCCGTAGACACTCTTAATAAGACATTTTCCTACACTTGTTTCTAGCCGCAGATTTTAGCATCATTGAATGGTTGAGATGGTAACATAAAAAGTTAAAACCACTACCATAAACCCCAAACAAAAGATAAAACCGCTAACATTATTTTTCTCTCTATATATCTCAAACGTGACAGACTAAAAATTTGAGGAAATTGTATCATGGGTATTGTTCATGGGGTTGGTTTTGATGGGAGATATCTTCTTGCTATGTTTTTTTTTCTTTTGATATATTCGAGAAGAGATTTTTAATTTCCTGACTTTATAGGTTGATGAATGATGATGATCAAAGAACTGAAAGAATTATGATCAAGGGGTTTATTAAAGTTTGTTTGGCTGATATTATTTACATATGATCAGTTTATAAATCTATAATGACTTCGGATCATTCATTATTTATGGTTATTGATCATTTTAACCTAAGAAGAGATTTTTTAGATCGATACACCCACAAGCCTAATAGGCCAACACCGAGAGGTCCTTCAATGGAGATTAATGGTATGTGTAATAGCATAATTGTCACCGTACACGTGGCGCGAGATTAAAACTGAAGCAACTTAATAAGCTACAACGAGTCGCATGATACCAGCTCTAAGAATGCTTAGCTTTGAAGCTAAGGCCAAAATTGTAAATGACCCATAAATACTTCCCTATAAAAAGAAAGCTTGATCGGTTTAGAAAGGGAAGGCTCAAAATCAGGAAAGGAGGCCCAAACTCCCACTTATTTCTCTATCACGCACAGAGCTTGAGGCTTCATCAATGGAGCTCAATTCTTTGTAATGAAAGCAATACTAATCACAACAATAAACTTACATTCTTACCCGTGGATGTAAAGCATCAATGATGCCGAACCACGTAAATCAAATGTGTTCATTTACTTTTCTATTTGCTTATGATTCGATCTTTACTCATCATTTGGCATACTTAATTATATTCATTGGTTGTTGAGAACACGGATTTTGCTCTCACAATTTGGCGCTAGAAACAGGGACAGGTGTCAAAGAATTTATTCTCCTGTGAAACAACACGATTTCAAGGTTACATTAGCTAAAGAATCAATACCGAAGAGTTGATAAACTTCAACAACTCTCTGCGGTTTCCATTTGATTTGAGTTTCGGATTCCCGAAGACATCATCTACACTTCACTCTCTATGATGTTCATCTTTCATTAGTAATATCAGTTTTACTCATTCCCTGATCTAAAATACTGACTCTCGTTTGTTAACTTTGTTTTGATTTTACGCTGGCGGAAACGGACAAGTAAACGCAGTTGGAGGATGGACGCACCTCAAATCACTATGCGGACTACACTATGTGAAACCGTTGTAGTCCTCCCGCACTCTCCGCACCACAGCCAGTACATGGAGTTTCAGCAAAGCTCAAGCCACAACACTACTATCCTAATGGAGAAAAGAAAGCAGGACAACATACAATCCAGTGTAGTTTACGTACCACTGCCACATGAATGGGGATTGCTGAAAGAAAAGCCGAGTAATCAATGCTATGCGGATGCTGTTGTCAAGCTCGAAACCGCGATGAAGGTTACAATCCTGCAGGAACCAGAAACGTTGGTAGCATGTTTGTAGTTAAAATCCCGCACTCACATCCCGTGCGGAATAAGATTCTGCTGCAACCGCTACACGCACCTGCTGGAGCCTGGAGATACGTAAAGAATGCGTACCACTGTCATAAGACATTCTCCGCGTTGGTGGTCCTCCTCTCGCCGAGATACCGATTTCCTGGCTTGATTTTGCAGGAAAATTGAACTACACGGGCGAAAGGAAGAGGAACTGTATGCTTAACTGTTCCTTCCCACACTTGGTGATACCGTTGCTGTTACTAGCCGCACCTGAAGTCGTCAATCCGCACTGATAATCCTATCAAAGAACTGGCCAAAGAAATGAGAGAACACAACCCTAAAGCTAAGCACAAGGAGATGGGAGCGAGCAGTATATCAACATGTTGTCTCTCTTGATGTCCCTGGCCTAGATTGGTGAAGCCACCTAGAAGGAAGATGGGTCGATGAGCGCTTGTTAGCATCAACCTCAGGAAGACGCAAATGAAGATCACAACAAAAGATACCCATACAACCTCTGATCATTTTAATCACACAACAACCAATGGAGAAACGGGAAGCAAAGTGAAGAAAATGGAAACCTAAGGAACGGGACCAACATGGCGATAAAGGAACAACGACTCAACTCCCTCTCTAACCAAATAAAGACCTTCAGCATAACATCGGATGTAAATGAAGACCCGCGTTAACTAAATTCATACAGTATCAACTACGTACCAGACTGCAGACTATTACTCATACCCGTGTCGGTTGCAACCCTTTGCTTTTACATTTGTTTCTTGCAGATGGACACAATGCTACTGGAAAAATTGGATCCACCTTCAATAGGGAAATGCTGCAACCTCGCAACTCAAGCTTGGATACGTCAATGGAGCGGGACTACATGAGAATGCTTAGCACCAAGATCAGGATAACTCAACTCTTGCTGCATCATCTAAATTAAGGATGGAATCAAACCGCCAAAATGTGAAGGAAACGGAGGAGTGCAAAGAAACTCAAATGAAATTCAAAACAGAAAATGTTGATGGGAGCGGAGGAGCATACACGGTTGCTTTGTTTCGAGTGGACGCACCTCAAGACATCACCCAACTGCTATATTACCGCACTTGTTGTATTACCGCGCGTGATGTGCTACTATAATTGTTGTGTCACGCAATCCACATCTCCCAACGAGAATCAAAACCGCAGTAAACGAGTGCAGCTGTGTAAGGCCAAAAATGCTAAAAGAAACGGGGAATGCAACAACCAAAGCTAAAGAAAAAAAACAGGAGATCCGAAGCAGTTTTCAACCTGCCCTTACCGCGCACCAAGTTGATGTCCTAGTATGCACTTCACTGTTATCGTGCGGCACACATGACTGCTGCTCCTCTCCGCACCATGAGCTTCTCTTACACCCACTTGGAGAAGACAGCGTACCTGATGTCGGCAATTGCTGCTTGCAAGCTTTCCCTCACTGGATGAGTACTATATGATGAACACGGTGATGGCTACACCCGCAGTTGCAGACGTTAAACCCGCAGTGATAAGCTGCTCCTACCCGCGCGTACCCTGTGAGAACATGCCACCGCTGCTGTTGTAAGATGAGCTTCTTGTTTTATTGTTGTGCATGTACATGACCAATGAGTCTTATTGCAACCAAGAACTGGAGGCGCAGTGGCGGAGCAATTCAAATCTCGCAGACTCCAGACCCCGTACGGAATATTATTGCTTTTTACAGGTTCTAAACTCACACTGGGAATAACAGTCAACTGTAGAACAAGCCCTGAGAATCTCATACGGTGTTGGAGACAAGCGATCAGAGTATGCTATGGAAATCATATCTCACAATGGCCAAGAGATGAACATTTAATTGCCAAATGATGTCAACTGTGGAACATGCTTAAAGAACGCATATGGAGTCCAAAGATGCTGCGTACTCGACACAAATCCCGTAGGGAATACGACTGTCTTTTATAGGATAGCTAAACTCTACAGATGATAGAAAGCTTCAGTTTCGCAAAGAAGAAAGTGTCGCATCCAGGCTCACTTCAACCACTGCGCTAGCTCCTGTTACACAAACTTCAATTCCCGCACCTCAAAGCTCGAAATTCAATTGACGCAAACAATGAACTCCGCAGCCTAAGTCTTGGAGCAGTATCTAAGACCGCAATCCCTCCCAAACAGGAACAGATAAGTTGTGACTTTTGCTTCCTTTGGAACAGTACGGTTGGTTCAATTCTTTTCTCTGTATTATGAGCATTGTCCGCAATTTCGTACGTACCTCGGCGTTGAGGTATGACTTGTTTTAGCACTCTAGACAAATGAATTTCTGTGGTTGAGAAATACCTGGCTTAAGTGTCATGTCTCGTCAAGGTAAATATTTTTGATTCCTAGTGGTGGAGTCTAACTATAATCTTGAGATTATGAACTTTTGGTGTTTGTAAAAATGCCTAGGAAAATGCATATGTACTATCTAGTATGCTTAGAGAGGAGCTAGGTTTGATGTCTATTATTTGGACTATATTTCATCGAGATAAAATTTACTCAGTATCATAAACTTGTAAATAGTGGTAGCAAGTACAATCTATACTCATTACTCAATTTGATGCACCGGGGAGATCAATTATCATTATCATTTCGTTATACTAACTAAACTAACTACTTGACGTATATTCTAGTTGGTTTACTGATCTTTAGTAGGTTATCGAACTCTGGGTATACCACTGCGTATGAAATATCAAAAGAAGAAATGTAACCTGACCCCACGGCACAACACCGTGACCATTGCTATCATACTCGATGCCATGCAACTCCATACCAGGATTGAAGCATTACTGGTATTACGTACATAAAGCCACTCACCAGCTGCTGCAATCGCTATCCGCACCTGGTGTATGAAGTAATACTTGAAAAGGAAGGCTATGCACAGGAGATATCGCAAAGAATTACCTTTTAGCAGCATGATGTGTGTGAATGAGGAAATGAAAGCCTAAAAATGGCGCATTCAGTCCACCCTTGGAGTAATGCACACCACCACACGAGAATAAGGCATTCGTCAATACTATCAGCAGCCTCGCAGTCTACGTGGATTCTATTTCCAATATGGGTGCGGTGTACTTGGTGCTATGCAGATGCGGCTGTCAATCTATTACCACTACTGCTGCCGCGCATAAAATGCTGCTGATTGGTTTTCAATCCAGTCTCAACTTAAAGCAACCCTCACTGCCAAAGGAGCTACACTGCAGAAAAAACCTCAACTATTGCTGCCTATACTGCGCATTTAACAGCTGGTCCTGTTGTACATTCACCTAAAGCTACAGCTCACTCCCGCATTGCTACTAATGTCACCCTCACACTACCTACATTCGCGACACGAGAACTACTCATGTCCGCACCTTTTGTATTATATATCTATGCAGGTCTACGACTAATAGACGAATCCGCACCAGATACTATGGCTAGATTCATGTCTAGATTGTCAGACAAGTGCATACCGTTTTTCAATTTCCTGAAAAAGAAGCAGTATTCTGATAGTTTTGAATGGGATGAAGAATGTCAAAAATCACTTGATCAAATCAAAGACTACTTATCGAAAGTTCCAATCTTGTTTGCACTAGTTAAAGGAGAAACGTTATTCCTACACCTGACAACTTCATCCGCAGCAATAAGCGCGGTATTAGTCAGAGTGGGAAAGGAAAATGAAAAACCGATATACTTCTTGAGCAAATCACTGACCGACGCAGAAACAAGATATTCGAAGTTGGAGAAAATAATCTTTTCATTGTACTTCTCGTCTATTAAGCTGAAGCCTTACTTTTCAAGCTGAGAGATAATAGTGATAACAGAATATCCGATTAAAGCCATATTATTAAACAAGACAAAAGTGGCAAGAATTGCAAAGTACATTTAGGCCAATTTGGTCTCAGCTATCTGCCAAGAAAAGCCTTGAAAGGAAAAGCAGTTGCTGACTTCATAGTTGATTTCCCAGTGGAAGCCCCAGATTTCGATCTGTAATTTGGAGAAGAAGATAAAAAACAGATTGATTCCCACAAAATTGCGATGATTCAATACTTACAACACCTGGAGTTTGGAAAATCTTCGTGGATGGATCATCTAACAAAAAAGGATCTGGAATTGGAATAGTGGTTTTCATACCTGAGGATAGTTTCTTAGAATTTTCTTTTGTACTTGCATTCAAAATATCAAACAATCAAGCGGAGTATGAGGCGATGATCCAAGGATTGCTTATAGCTCAAAGATTCCTGCTGAAGGAATTCATCCTTTACGGTGACTCTGTTAACAACTAATCAGATATGAGGCAAGTACGAAGCAAGAGATTCAAAGATGATCAAATACAACGAAAAGGTTAATGAGTTAATAGCTGCATTTAATAAAGTAAACTTTCGAGAAGTACACAGAGGAAAAATAAGACATGCTGATGCTCTAGCTTTCCTGGGATCTGTCATACCTGGTGCTTGTAAAAGAGAAATCAAAGTGGAAATACTCGAAAAATCTATACTTGATCAGTCAACAAATGAAAATCAGAAGATTGTGAAAGTTCATCTTACTCAAACAGAGATGGATAGGTTATGGATGAAAGACATCTACAATTTCCTGAAGAACAAAGTTTTCTTCAGATTCGGGAAAGATGAGGAAGGTGAAAGCCCAATCAGAGAGGTATTATCTGATTGAAGATAATATGTACAAAAAATTATTCCTTGGACCTCTACCGAAATGCGTGCATGACACAAGATCAAGGAAGGGAAATTCTTAAAGAAATCCATCCAGGAGATTGTGGAAACCATGCGGGAAACATATCTCTAGCAGATAAAGCGAAGGCACAAGGATATTCCTGGCCTACAATGAACGATGATGCAGCAGACATCAAGAAAAAATGTGACAAATCCCAGAGGTAAGCCGATAATTACTATAGTCTATTTCACCTGAGAGAATTCATCTAAAAATTAGAAATCTTAGACGAACAAGTAGACTTCATTCGACACAATTTTCAATATATATACAGTCGACTGAAGTAGGAGCTAGAGTCGACTAATTAATAAAAGAGAAACAACTGGATATCTTAAAGAAGCTAAAGTGAGTAAAAGTCAAAAAGCTTTAGATATCCAGAAAGAAAATAAAAAGATGTACTGAAAGATAATCATCATTTATAATACCTTTCTCGAATAAGTAGGGATTCACCTAATAATCTGAACACTACAAAGGAAAGGAGGTACAAAAATAAATGGGAATGATGTACTAATTACATTCAAATAAATTCCATGATATGCAGGTATGCCAACAAAATGCATACACCGGCTGATGTTTACCATAGTGTATTGTGTCCTTGGCCATTTGCTCAGTGGGATTTGGATATAATGGGTCCTTTCACAACGGTAATACAAAGAAACATATGAAATTTTAATTTCTAGAAATGCAGATTGCGTTTACATAAGCTAAAATATCTTTCTATGATAAATCAGGCTCCAGGAGGAAGAAAATACTGCTTGTGGCAACAGATTATTTCTCAAAATGGATAGAAGATAGAGCTTTAGTACACACAACAATGAAAGATGTAGTAAAGTTCATTTGGGAGCAAATAATTTGTATTTTCTGAGTTCCAATGGCTATAGTTGCAGATAATGGTCCCCATTTCAAAGGAGGAGAGATAACTACTTTCTGTCAAAAGATGAAAATCCGACAAAAGTATGAAATTTCTTCCTATCAGTCGACTGACTATTAGTGACAATTTACATACTATAAAAATTCATGTTCAAAGCTAATAAGCTATAATTTGAACTAACAAATTACAGATTAAGTACTCCATATTTTCCATAAGGGAATGGCCAGGCTGAAATCTCAAACAAGACACTTTTGTCAAATATAAGGAAGAAGCTGAACGCCGCTAAAGGCATGTGGGCTGATATTCTTCATGAGGTGCTTTGGGCATACATGACTACAAGAAGAGTCTCAACTCTTGAATCTCCTTTCGCTCTAGCTTATGGAATGGAAGATGTTCTACCAACTGAATTAGTCTTCCCAACCACTAGAACTATTGCAGTCAATACACAAATGAATGATGAGCTAATCCTACAATGTTTGGAAGAAGTTAACTTAAAACGTTAAAGAGCTCTAATTCAGTTGAAAAAATACCAGAGAAAGATGGTCAGAAACAAAAAATCCTTATCACCGAGAGAATTTCACCTGGCGATATGGTACTACTACAAGTTTTGCCAAGTAGCCCAGAATACAAAAAGGGGAAATTAGGTGCAGGATGGAAAGGACCTTACATCATTTCCGAAAATATGGGAAGAGGTTCTTACAAGTTAAAGAATGAATTGGGAGAAGATATGAAATATCCTTACAATATATCAAAGCTGAAGAAATATTTTCACAAAAGATGATAATCTCTTAGAAAAATGAGAGTGTAAACCAAAATAAGACTTCAGATGGAAAATAATGTTACCCCATCTGAAGAATAATCTTTCTTGTTTTTTCTTTTATTTTATCTTTGATGTAAGTAAGAGCTTACTCGTTTACAACAATTTACCCAGACTAGACTATAAATAAAAGAAAAATTGCTTGAAAATCTCTAAGTCGACTGAAAAGGGATCGACCAGAATATTTGACAGACTGATAAATATTTAGTTTCTTAAATTCATGAAAAAGCTGACGAGTTAATAATGAAAAAGGGAAAATAATGATTAAAAGGTCAAGTAAAAAAAAAAGAAAAAAAAAGTTAGAATTCCACATACATAAAATATATTATATATATATATATATATACACACGTATTATAATTGCAGCTAATCTGTAGAAAAAGCTTTGGGAAAGTGATGCATGCACAATTCCAAAGTAAAAAAAAAAACATCTGAAAAATATATAAAGCTAAAAGCTTAGCATGAGAAAATCATAATTCGAACGGAGCATCAAAGTTAAAATTCAAAATAACAAAGCTCTGAGAAAATTTGGGATAAAGACCCACACAAAAAAAAATACATAAAGAATCCTGGTCACTATATATATATAGTCGACTGAAAAATATTTTGATCAGGAAATTCTTAAGGAAAATTCATTTAACTCTTTTGACAAAAAAATTCGTACGAGGCAACTGAAAGGGGATTTTACATACAATAAACTACCTCTGAACCTACAAGATCGAATGCACTATAAGCCAGAAATACCTTTTTGTATCTTAATACTTAAATGGTAAAGATCAGACAACTAACATGGGAGAGCTGGCCTATTGACCAATGAAAATCAGCTCCGCGTTAGTTAATTAATGGCACGAATACACCCTAGCTAAGTATATCTGAAGTAAGTCAACCATCAACCCATCAGATTGTGGAAATAATTGTATCCCTCAGTGGTGACGAATATTGGGCTGGCACAAAACCCAAAATGGTCTGCCTCTAAAATTAATGACAGGAGAATTTAGTAACAGTTAAAAAATAAATAAAAAATGAAGAGGCATAAGAGTAATACGAGCTGACTAATAAGTCAACTG
>JAJJMA010144690.1:779-12391 GCA_023529015.1 Papaver nudicaule
CTCTAGGCCTGTCCAGAGCTCTCTGAGAAGCATACAACAGCCTAAACACACTTAGGCAGGCCACAATCTAAACACAGAATGGTCTAATATGTTGATACTAATTTTCCCATATCATACTACAAATAAAAGTTATTAAAGGATTGATTATTCAGGTTGTTGGTGGCCTTTGTTCATTAACAACCGGAGATCTGTTCAAGGGATTGAACGTGCTATCGTTAGTTATTATGGACCAAGTTGGCTACCGACCTCAATCGTGGGATCACCCTGGAGATGATCGATAAACAAGATAAGTTACAATATATATATTACTGTTATATGATCAACACATCAATTAACGAGGTTCAGCAGCTGTGTGCTTACGTCCTCGGGGTAAAATCTGTTATTCTATTATACTGAATCAATTAAGTTTTCTCTGGTTTACACTATAAGTCACTTCAATTTGTTATGGATAGAGGACATATGAAATCTTCAGAGTATCATCCAAGGATTCTCACTCCTAGTTATCCTTTCCAAACTAAGCGACCCCCATTCATGTTGATGAGAGGGGGTATTTATAGTACTTTTGTAGGTACCGCTCTTTGCTATCCTTGGCTGCTTCGCTTTCTTGATATGCTCCTTGGTTCAACCATCCATCTTCGGTGACCTCCCTCATCATCCAATCCTAGGTCATCGTACTGTTAGGTGGAGGATCCTTGATGTATTCTTGCACTGCCGGCTCCTCATTGGTCTAGGTTTTTGTTCTCCACCGTTGGTTAGACCAATCTCCAATCGACAGGCGCTTTCTTGTCATGCTGTCTACAACATTAATGCGGTGTGACTGCTCCTTGGCGTGCCTGCTTTCTCCTAGTATCATAGGTTTGGTGATCCTTTAATCTCCTCCATTGGATTTCATTATCTCGTGATGAGTTATTTCTTCGCCTGGATTCACTCCTGTACTTCGCGGCTCATGTTTCTTCGGTGTACGTCCTCCGGTGATGGCGCCACGTTTCCATCCGAAATTATGTATTAACAGTTTGCCCCTTTTCTTTCAGTTATTGTCGTGGGCAATGATGGAAGAAAACCTCCGCCTATGCCGCCATTTTCAAAATAATGGTGGACCCTTCCTTCACGCCTTTTTGTGGTTTTGTGGGAGCTTGTGATTTTTGTGATTTCTATAAATGATGGGTTAGAGACATGATCTTCATCTTTTCCAGACATAACTTTCCTTTCGGCATATTTCACTGACTGTTGGTGCTCTATCTCCTCTTTTTTTGTCTGATGACGCGAAAACCATTGAGTTATAAGTCCAAATCTTCCTTCCAGAAATCAATGGATGTTGTCATGGACTCGATTGCGACTGTTCCTTCTTCATTGCAAGTTTTTCCTCGTCCTTCAAGTTCATCTGGTGACGCTGAAAAAGGTCTCCCCCTTGCTGGTGATGGTCTTGTTACTGTAAAAGAAGGTAGGGGGCTTAACTATGAACTGGAGCGCCTTCGTCCTTCTGAAGATGATAGTTATCGTCATTGGAGTCTTGCCAAGATAAAAAAGTCATTTGTCTTGACTCATTTTGACGTTTCCTTCTTTGGTGGTGATGTTGATGTCTTGACCGAAGATATGATCAGAAGCTTTCCTTATGATGAGAATTCCCTTCTTATTTCCGTTGGTCAGCTAGCTGCAGGCCTCGTCCTTCCTTTTTATGACCCTGTTGACACCTTCTTTATTGATGTTCTCTCTGGTCGAGATAATCCTTTCTTATGTCAGCAGCTCCGTGGTATACAACAGTATATTGGTAACTTTTTCCGTGTTATGTACGAGTGTTGGCTTCGTAGTAGTGGTCGTACTCGCATGATATGTTATGACCCCTTCTCTTTAACAATGGTACGTCAAGAAGATTATACTCCTCAGAACTTCAACTTGACCTGGGGGGATTCCATTCAAAGTTCTAATGTGGTGCCATAATATGTTGGTCCTCGCCGATTTGCCCCTTCTGCCAAGCAAATCCGTGACAAAGTTCCTCTTCTGTTGAATGACTGTAATGACCCTGACTTGTATGTCATCCCCGGGACAGTTAGTCTTCCTTTTCTCGACGATCAGAGGCTTCGTCTAAGTCGTGACCATCGGTGGATGCGTACTCCTCTTCGTGTCAATGGTCCGTGGGTTGCTAGCTTTGAGAAATCTCGGTCTCAGCCTGGCCTCTTCATTCCTCGTCTGATGACAGATCTTCCTCCTCGCTATCGCATTGTCATTGCCTGGCGCTTTAATCCGACTCCTTCGCGGGTATGTATTTTTGTTTTTAACTTTAGTCTTCTGTTCTCATCCCTTCTTCTAACGGTGTTTTTCTTCTGATTGCTCAGTCCTTGAGAGCTAGCGTTCCTTCACCTAGCATGAGTGATAACACCTGTTCTCGGAAAAGGAAAGTTGGTACTGCGCTAGCAAAAGATGTTAGTAACAAATTGGTTGGTGCTACTTCGATGTCAAAGGTATGGGTAATTGATGTTTTCTTTTGTATCTGTAATTGTCACCCTTTAGCCATGCCTTTGAAAAATAGTTTTGTGGTATGCAGCCGGCTATGAAAAAGAAAAAAAAATCTGACGCGAACACTTCTAGCGGAGTTGGTGCGCCCGAAGAGTCGTTTGCTTCTAGGGTGAGTGCGGGCGCCGAAGATAGTTCCGAAGATGTCTCCTCGGGACACCGTAGTGATGATGGTGTTGTTGCCAAGAGTTGCTTACCTCCTCCTGCGGTTCCCGTCGTTCAAGCTTCTATAGTTGTGGACATTACTGATGATGCTGACATGCAGGATAGCCAATACCCTGAGTTTTCTTCTGCTAATGAAACACAAGTTAACTTACAAGGTGCTGCTGAACTTTTATCCTGTTCAGCCGAGGCTTGCATTCCTTCCTCGTCTGGTCTCCTTGAGTCGGTGTTGAGATCTGGTACCCAAATATCCCCCTTGTCTTTTGCTGTCGTGAAGCCCGTGGACTGGTCTTCGTTCTTTTTGAAAGATCTTGATCCCCCTTTGGACCCACAAGTAACCGTCTTTAATGATAGAGTGTCAGAATTGCGGTCTGAACTTAACGCCGGTACGCTACTGATGGATGAGTATAGACGTGTCGCCGAAGAATCGAGAGCTCGATAAGAGACCATGGCCGCCGAGAATGCTCTCTTGAAATCTCAGCTTTGTGACTTTGATGCGAGGGTAGCCGCTGTTGTTGCTTCTCGAACCGAAGGGTTAAATCTTACCTATGCTCGTTCCGCTGCGATAACTGTTAACGAAGCTTTTACCGAAGCCGAGTGCCATTTCCCTGGTATCGCTTTCCCGAGGACGGATGTCCCTTAGTTGTCATTTCTTATGGAGGAAATTATTCGGAATTCCATACTTCCCCCTGTATTTTGACATGTTGGGTGAATTCCTGGCAATTTCTTGCCTTGTGAGTTGTTTTTTTTTTTTTTTTTGTTTTAACCTTTTGCTGTAACTTTTTGTAATCGGATGTATCCGAATGGTAACGTTGTTGATCATGAGATCTTCTCCTTAGTGTCTACTATTTCAGGCATTTCAACCTTTTTGGGTTAAGCATTATCTTTCAACCATCCTTGGCCAGAGGATGATTTAGGACATTAACCCGGGAAAAAAATTTCCCGCCAGAGGCGACGTTTGAGTATCTCTATCATCGGGATTCTTACGTTTCGCCTCATACATATTAATGAGGATCCTAGAGATGACCTGTGATCAGCATGTATGCTCCTGTAATGGCAATTGTTTTGTTGCGCTTGGGCTGCTGGCAATTGTTCTGTTGCGCTTACATCGCTGTTGCTTTGATACTTGTCACTTTCCCAGAAAAACAATTTATTAATACGCTATATCGCGTCGTCCTTCGTGAAATAGTAACATAAGATAGAGAATTAACTTTGAAACAGTAAATCTTACTCCTTCTGTCCCCTAGGGGTAGTACTTTTTAATGTACCGTGCATTCCATGGATGTTGTAAAGTGTCTCCTTGCATGTTTCTGAGATAGTACGAACCCTTCCTTGCAACATCTTCGATGACATATGGTCCTTCCCATACGGGTGCTAGTTTGCCCCATTCCGTCTTCTTATGGTATGGTGATATCTGTCTCATTACGAATTCTCCCACCGTAAAGTTTTGAAGAATTACCTTTTTGTTGTACTCCTTGGCGATCCTTCGTTGATAGTTCTCCATTCGTTGGAGTACGGTCTCCCTTCTTCCTTCTAGGTCATCTAGTTTTTCGTAGATGAGATCCGTGGTTAGATTTTTCTCCCAGGCCTCCGTCTTCGTAGTTGGGATGATAACTTCGGTAGGTATTACAGCTTCGGTTCCGTATGTTACCATAAAAGGTGTTTCTCCCGTAGCTTCCTTTCGAGTTGTTCGGTACGCTCATAACACATTGTGTAATTGCTCACACCATTTTCTTTTGTAATTGTCGAGTTTCTTCTTTAGGATCAAAGCTATGGTTTTGTTTGTGGACTCCGCCTGTCCGTTGCTTTGTGGGAACGTAGGTGTTGATTTGATCTTTTGGATCTTGTAGGCGTCGAACAACATGTCTATGTTTTTTCCGCTAGGTTGAGCTCCGTTGTCTGATACAATGGCCGCCGGGATTCCGAACCTGCAAATGATATGTTCGAACAAAAACTTGAATACGTCACGATCTCTGATGTGAGCGAGGGGTGCATCCTACACCCACTTGGTGAAGTAATCAGTGGCGACTATCAGAAATCTTCGGTTGCCGGACCCTGCTACCAGTGGACCCACTATGTCGACTCCCCATTTCGCAAATGGCCAGGGGCTTAATACCGCGTTTAACTCCGTCGCTGGTGCTTTGAATTTTCTTGCAAACTGTTGGCAGGCTATACATCGTCTCGCCATCTCTAATGCATCTCTGTTCATTCTCGGCCAATAGTATCCTTGTAGTCGAGCTTTCTGCGTCAAAGATCTCATATCGCTGTGGTTGCCCGCGTCTCTGTAGTGTATGTCTTTCAAGATATGCAATCCTTCTTCTTTTGTGATGCATCTTAGCAATGGGCCTAAGAACGTAGATTTGTAGAGGATACCTTAGCGGAGATGATATCTTGCCGCCCTCGAGATGATTTTCTTCGCGTACTTGGGATCTTCGGGCAATACTTCGTCGCTTAAGTATCGGTGAAGTGGTACTCTCCAATCGTCTTCTACCTCGTTTCCTTCTGTATTTTGTGGGCTGGATACTCCTTCCACATCCATGGATTCCTCTGCTGTGGCCTCAGTATTCACCGATGGTTCATAAACTCTTCCCACCTTGATAGATGTGACATTGGGATCTCGTAGCATAGATGATATGTATGCCAGTGCGTCTGCATGCCTGTTATCCTTCCTTGTTATATGCCTGTACGTTACCTTCTCAATCTTCGCTATGAGTTCTTGCGCAAGATTTAAATATGCGGTGAGGCATAATCCAGAGTTTGATATTGGAGTTCGATTTTCCGGATGACGAGTTGTGAGTCGCTTGTAATTTTGACGTCCGTGATACCTAACTCGATTATCAACCGTAGTGCGTGGATCACTGCCTCGTACTCAACGATGTTGTTCGTGTATTCTCCTAATTCTATCCTGAATGCATGTAGGATCTTGTCTCCTGTTGGGGTTGTTATTACGATTCCTATCCCTGCCCCTTCTTTGTTGGAAGATCCATCCATGAATACTTCCCACCTTCGAGAGTTGACTGGTTCCAGCAAGTCATCTGGATCTTCTTTGTCTTCCTCGGCTCCTGGTATGTCATCTTTCTCTTCTTCGTCCTTGAGAGGTAGATCCGCCAAGAAATTTGCTAGCACTTGTGATTTCTCCGCCGTTCGAGGTTCAAATATGATTTTGAATTGTGTCACCTGCGCATTCCATTTGGCTATGCGTCCCACTCTGTCTGAGTTTTGGAGGACTTGACCAATTGGTGCCTTTGTTAGTACTCTCACCATGTGTGCGTTGAAGTAGGTGCGTAGCTTCTGCGTTGCGAATACTAGTGCTAGGATGATCTGCTCTATCTTCGTGTAGTTTTTTTCAGCTGGGTACAGAGTTTTGCTGATGTAGTAAATGGGTATTTCTTCCTTCTGGTTCATTCGAACTAGAACTGCGTTGATTGCGCAGCTGGTAGCCGCCAAGTATAGAGTTAATACCTCGTCTTTTTCTGGTCTTTGTAACGTTGGTAGGGTTGCCAAGTTCTCTTTAATCTTCTCAAAAGCCTGCTGGCAATCTTCTGTCCATGCAAACCTGCAATCTTTCTTAGTGTGGAGAAGAAATCCTTGCATCTATCTGACGATCTGGCTATGAATCTCCCCAGCGCCACCAGCCTTCCGCTTAGTCTTTGAACGTCCTTTAGACTCTTCGGTGATGGCATCTCCACCACGGCCCTAACTTTTTCTGGATCCACCTCGATCCCCTTCTTGGTGACCAAGTATCCTAAGAATTTTCCGGACGTTTCTCCGAAAGTACACTTTTCTGGATTTACCTTCATTTTGCAACTCCTCATGGCTTCGAATATTTCTCTGAGGTCCGCCAAGTGATCTCGTGATTTTAGGCTTTTGACGAGCATATCATCAACGTAGACCTCCAAGTTGTTTCCAATCCATTGTTTGAATATCTTGTCCACCAGTCTTTGATACGTGGCTCCTGCATTTCTCAGTCCGAAGGGCATTCTTGTATAGCAATATAGCCCTCTCGGAGTGAAAAAGGATGTATGTTCCTGATCTTCTTCGGCCAGGGCTATTTGATTATACCCTGAGTATCCATCCATGAATGACAGTAGTTCGTGACCAGAAGTCGCGTCGACCAATTGGTCTATGCTTGGCAAAGGATAGTTATCCCTCGGACAAGCTTTGTTGAGATTGTTAAAGTCGATGCAGATTCCGACACCTCCGTTCTTCTTTGGTACTATTACCATGTTTGATACCCATGTTGGGTACATTACCTCTCTAATGAATCTGGCGTCCATCCGCTTTTGGAGCTCCTTTTCCACTGCCTCGTGGTATATGGGAGCTACCTTCCTTATTCTTTGCTTGAATGGTGGTGTGTCAGGGTTTATCCGCAGGTGATGGGCCACCACCGATGGATCTATCCCTGGCATATCGTTCATTGTCCACGCAAATACATCCAAGTACTTCTTCAGTAGCTCTTTTAATTTTACTTCCATATCCTCCTCCAACAGCGTTCCTATACTCACTTCTCGTGGCCGTTCTTCAGTTCCTATGTTGATTTTCTTCGTTGGATCGATGGATGAGAACAATTGCTTCGGAGGTCCTATGGGAGTAACATTCTGTTATTGTTATTTGTCCCCAGTCGATGTTGATGCTACCATCGCTGCTAGGAGTAGTGATGCTGCTTTGGCCGTCTTGATCTGTTCGTTGTATTCCTCGTATCGCTTCTCTTTCTCATTTTCCTTTCGCTTTCCTTTATTCTTCTTGAGCGCTTCTTGTACCTCATTGTAGTGTTTGGCTTCATCTGCATCACATCTTTGTGCATCTTGCTGGTCTTCTTTGATTTCCATTTCTCCGTACGGCGTGGGAAACCTTAGGTGCTGATGATAGGTTGACGTCGTTCCTCTCAGGCGGTGCACCCAGAGTCTCCCCATGATGGCGTTGTAGGGTGAGGTGAATCTACGATGTTGAATCTCGCCATGGTCTTCATTGGCCCTGCGTCTACCTGCAAAACTATTTCTCTCTTTGGCTTTGATGTGGATCCGTTGAATCCATAAATCGTACACGTAGATGCATCCATCTGACCGTCCTTCAACCCCATCCGTAGATAGGGTTCATAAAAAAGTACGTTGAGTGAACTTCCTCCGTCTATTAGTATTTTAGAAACGTTCCACCCGTAGATCGGTAGAGTGACTACCAAAGGATTATTATGCATTTCGACATCCTGATTGATGTCTTTGGTAGAAAATGTAAGTGGAGTTGCCATCCACTCCTCTCATTCGTCGGTTAATCTCCCGTTCAATTTGTATACTTCGTGCTTCGAGATCCTCCTCCTTGTTCTCAAGATGTTGCAGATATCTCCTGGTAGCGAAGGATCGCTCTCCTACCTGAAGGTGATCATATTAAGTGACTTGTATCCTTCGGGGACTCGCACCGTCTTTTCCTGTGCCGTCGCATTTGTTGTTGCTGCTGCCTGTCCTGGTAACTGAACATACTGCCCGAAGTCTCCTTGATTGATGTATCTTTGAATCGTGTTCTTCAGGTGTTTACAGGCGTCAGTATCGTGCCCCCGAGTCTGATGGTACTCACAGTAGTCTTTATGGTTTTTGGACTCATCTCTCTGCTTCCCTCGGGTAGACGGATATGGAAAGTCCTGTCGTCCACCTTCTTTCTTCAAAATCTCCGAGAGTGGTAGGGTCAAGTTTGAATAAACTATGTCTGCATAGTCCCTTCTTCCTTTGTCCCCTGGTTTTCCGTCTTTGTACCTGGGTTTCTTCTCAAAACCTGATGTGACATCTCTCTCTGCGGAGCGCTTCCCGGTCTCTGGTGCAGCTTCCACTGAGTTCGTTCTCTGTGGGACACTTCAGTCTTGCGCACGAGGATTATCCCTCTGGATGTCTTCTAGCCTGATATACTTGTCTTGAATCACGCGAAGTTCCCCCTCCGTTTATGGTGTATGAGCGTGTAGTTCTACGAAGATGAAGACGTTCTATCTAACCCGAACTTGTAGCAGTTGATGCTGATCTCCGGGTTGACCTTCCCTATAGCTTGGCAAACCTTTTGCCATCTCTCCATGTACGCCTGAAGTGTTTCTCGCGGCCCGATGGCTAATGCAAATAGCCTATCTAGCCCCGCCTTAGTAGCCTTGTTATACATATAAGTCTCCACGAAGATATCAGATAACTCTTCAAAGGAGTCAATCGAATTTGTTTGAGGTTGTCAAACCACACCAATGCTATGCCGGTAAGGCTGGATGGAAAATACTGACACAACACTACGTCATTGGTATCCCAGTAGGCCAACACCCGAAGATAATACTTCAAGTGTGTTGCTGGGTCCGTAGTTTCGTCATAACAAGTGAAATTCGGCAGTGGGCACTTCGGTGGTATCTTGCTTCGTTCCAGTCTGACCGATAGCGGTGTTGTCCTGGCTTCTTGTTTAGCTTCCTCCAGATTGTATCCTCCTTGCTTAGACTTCAAATCCGCCAACTGGTCCATGACGACTTTCAGTTGATTGACTACTTCTCCCATCTGTGGTGTGGTTGTCATTTCTCCTCGTTGTAGACTGCATCCTGTGGCTTTGAGATTGACATGATCTTCCGTGGGAGACAGAGTGACTTGGGATGTTGTGAACCTCCCTCTGTGGTAAGTTGATTCTTCCTTGATACCCTCCTGGTATGCATACGGGGGGTAGTGCTTAACGAGGAGTAGCTTCGTGGTCCTTCGGAATTTACTTCATCTTCCCCCCTGGTTTGATAGCTTCGGGCTCGCGATTGTCGTTCCCTTGCTTCGGCCCTTTCGCGCAGTGCTTGATTTTCCTGCGTCAAGGCGAGTAAAGCCTCGTTCTGCTCTCTCTGGTCCTGGAGCAAAGCTTCCAACTGTGTTGCTAAAGGTGGTTCATTCATTCCTTCGGCTTCGTTGTTAACTTCGTTGTTGATGATTGGTCCCATTTCATTTTCAGATTCTTCTGACGAGGTTGCCGTGTGGACTGACATCGAGTTTCCTGTTTGCTTAACGGGGGTGTGTTGAGCCTGATCTCGCCCTGGATTTTCTTCTTCGATGGTTTCTCCTGCGGGTAATGGCATTCCGAACAAAGGATTTCTGTCCACCGCCTGCTCGTTGAGGACTGCTACCGCGCTTCTGTGCGAGCTCCGTGGTAAATTGATTGCTTCTTCTAAATCAAGGTTTTCTTCCCCTTGAGCTCTTAGCGACTGTAACATACTTCGTGTTAGCGCAGGTTGCTGTCGGCTTCTAATAATCAATGGCCTTGCTTCGTTAGCCATGGATTTTTCTGCTCCTTTTGTTGTAGACATGCCAGAGGAGAAAAGGTGATAGTAATATGCATTTCAACCGTACAAAGCTTTTACTTATCTGGCTAACTCCTTAGGTATGTCTAAGTTGGTAGCGGTCACTTCTTTCTCTCAACAAAGATTTAGATTATCAGTTGAAAATTGATCTGATGATTTATCAAAATAAGAAATTCTTTTTTTTATGATGGATCCGGAGGATATTGCTTACTTGCTACTTTTTTTGTTAAAACCAAGTTTGCTTCCCACCGTTAGATCATATCTCACCAGAAAGTGGTATCAATCTTTGATGTTCCCCCAAATCGAGTTATAACCAACTACAAAAGATGATAAGAAAGAAGAAAAACTCAACTGATTGGGATTTTCGCTAAAATCTGGTTGTTTTAAATTTGCAAGGGACGGGTCCCTGTTTCTAGCGCCAAACTGTTGATACTAATTTTCCCATATCATACTATAAATAAAAGTTATTAAAGGATTGATTATTCAGGTCGATGGTGGCCTTTGTTCATTAACAACCAGAGATCTGTTCAAGGGATTGAACGTGCTATCGTTAGTTATTATGGACCAAGTTGGCTACCGACCTCAGTCGTGGGATCACCCTGGAGATGATCGATAAACAAGATAAGTTACAATATATATGACTGCTATATGATCAACACATCAATTAACGAGGTTCAGCAGCTGTGTGCTTACGTACTCGGGGTAAAATCTGTTGTTCTATTATACTGAATCAATAAAGTTTTCTCTGGTTTACACTATAAGTCACTTCAATTTGTTATGGATAGAGGACATATAAAATCTTCATAGTATCATCCAAGGATTCTCACTCCTAGCTATCATTTCCAAACTAAGCGACCCCCATTCCTGTTGATGAGAGGAGGTATTTATAGTACTTTTGTAGGTACCGCTCTTTGATATCCTTGGCTGCTTCGCTTTCTTGATGCTCCTTGGTTCAACCATCCATCTTCGGTGACCGCCCTCATCATCCAATCCTAGGCCATCGTACTATTAGGTGGAGGATCCTTGCTGTATTCTTGCGCTGCCGGCTCCTCATTGGTCTAGGTTTCTGTTCTCCACCGTTGGTTAGACCAATCTCCAATCGACAGACGATTTCTTGTCATGTTGTCTACAACATTTAATGCGATGTGACTGCTCCTTGGTGTGCCTTCTTTCTCCTAGTATCATAGGTTTGGTGATCCTTTACTCTCCTCCCTTGGATTTCATCATCTCGTGATGAGTTATTCCTTCGCCTAGATTCACTCCTGTACTTCGCGGCTCATGTTGCTTCGGTGTAAGTCCTTCGGGATGGCACCACGTGTCCATCCGAAATTATGTATTAACATAATATACCATGGATAAGCGCGCCATGACCTAAAATACGCCATAGTGCAAGTGCACAAGTACGCCATAGCCAAAGTGGCATAGCATATACGCCACGAAAGGATTGGCCTTGGCCAAACGCCAAGTCCGTAACCACGAAGCCGTGGCGCCATACTCATGGCGCCACGAGAAAATTGGCCTTGGCCAGTGGCCAAGGCCGTAGCCCCTAGGCATGGCGCCATAAGCTATGGCACCACAACAGTTGGCCTTGGCCACTGGCCAAGGCCATAGCTCCAACGTAATGGCGCCATGATGCATGGCGCCACGAGATCTG
>JAJJMA010144704.1:279-11893 GCA_023529015.1 Papaver nudicaule
ATCTGGATTCCGCTGGAAGTACTGGGCTGAGCCAGAACTTAGACGTGAGAACGTCCTCAGCTGTGATCCACAGGCTCTTTGCTCAAGAGTACTCCTTTAGATTCATCCATATCCAACTTAACAGTTTGCAAGCAAACCATTGCAATGGTCATATGGTGTCGAATCTATCTCATGCATTCTTGATTCACAGTATTCGTGGGATCAAATACTGGTCATGACATAAAGCCATGTTACACAAGAACACGATCTCAATCGCTATTATCACTACTAAAGTAGTCGACTATATTTCGAAAGAATAGAGAAAGTAGAAATAGAAGAATATCCATAAAGTCATAACTCCTACTAACCTTTTGTCGATGAAGAATAATTGATGTCTTCTTTGTCTTCACAGTCTTCGTCTTCAAGGTCTCTACTACTCTGTCTATATCCCATTTCCGAAATCTAAACTTTAGTAGGCTAAATCAAGAATTGAGTTTTGACACCTAAAACTGACAACTAGCTTGACATACCAACACTAGTGGGTTTGACCGGACAATGCCCAAACACTCTGTCTCTCGAAACCACAGCGGAAAGACATGTTCATCGCGCTTAACATGGTGGTGTCAGGCCAACGCCTACCCTTCGAGGAAACCAATGAGTAGACAACATCCAAGCAGGAGGAACCAACAAGAGGACAAGGCTGGGGACTCCTCACAACCGCTCGCCTCTCTCATGCTGAATTCCCGAAGACACTCATCGAAACGGAATGGCCGGCCAACATCATCTCAGTTAAGACCCTTAGAGCCGCTAATATACCTCGCAGCAGAGCTATCCATGCCCCTGCCATCATCAAAGGCCCTAACAAAGTCGAGGTACGCACATACGGGTGGATCGACCTTCCCATCGAAATCGCCACGTTCCCAACCATAGCGGAGTTTCACATTGTTAAGGGAGTCGTCGAGAGAGACATGGTATTGGGACACCCATGGGTCTACAACAATCAAGAGGCGCTTCCTCTGGCATTCATGGAGCAGTTTTCACAAAAGAGAAACACCACGAAGGCAATGTCAACGCTATCTGCAGAACTCAAGGGAACCAATGGAAACTCCCTCGACCAGGAAGGTACTTCGTCTACCCCTCCTTTATATGATAAACCACATTCCCCAAGTCATTGGGGACTCACCACAGGAAGACCTGTTGGAGAGGAAAACTCTGGAAAGCCCGCAATAGACGTCGGCACATCTATTAGGATTTTCATCAAAGCTCTTCAGGAATCTGGAATCGTACGTGGTAAGACGTGCAACATTAAGAACAAAGGAGAAGGCGAACCGATCCCTATGTTATACCTCCCGAAGTCCTGGAAACCATCCCGGACTTCAAAGAGTTTGTAAATTTGTTCAACCAAAAACAAGAGGCGGGAGAGAGCGCAGTTGCATACGTGGAACGGTTTCGCGAGAAGGCGAAGGAGCTCCTGCCTAACAGTGATTCACTCCATGCTATATTGGTTATGGTTGCGGGCTCGGTTTAGCAATGCTTCGCCAAAACCTAAAGGAGACCGACACTAGGACTCCTGTTTATTGTATTTGCATTCCTCCAAAGCAGCGCAACATAGCGTACAGTAGATAGGATTTTCGTTTCAGCAGATTGATTAAGAAAAGTCTTTTATTTCAATACCTCTTAAAAAACACAATTTTATCCAGTAATTAGAAAACACCTATAACCCATTCAGCATTAAAAATCAAAAATAAATAATACACTTAAAACCAAAACCTACTGGTCGAGAATATCACTCAAGACCCTACTAGATCCACCATTGCAAGACAGTCTTAGCCGCTCTAGCTCCCGTTCCTCCCTCTGCAACTCGACCTTCAACTTCGCCACCCTCTTCTCCTTCTCCCGGAGAACCTCTTGAGAACCCCGAGCCTGGCCTTCTCAAACTTGTCACGTAACCAAGCCACATTAAAACCTTTGGATTCAGCTACAACTATAGAATCATCCCAGTCTTGGACGTCGAGTGGATCAGCGGAATCAAGGGGCTGGGCCATCATCTCTAACACCCTCGACAACAGGGTGTCCACCATTGACTCAGAAAGTAGTCGCTTCTCCCCGTCACGAGCAATGTGGCCGAATTTTCTCCAAATCTGGTCATACAGCGTCCGATACTCATTCAACACCGGGAAGTTGCCCACCAAGGCGTAGCCAGGTCGAACTCTGCTTGTGGATGAAGGGAAGGCAACTCCGGCGCCAGGATAGGTGGGCTCCAGTTTTACACCACCATCAGATGTCTGCTCAGTTGAAGGGATAGCCACCTCCACTTCGGCTGAAACAACCTTGTCAATAACCTTCGGGGGAGTGACGTCCACACCGTCATCTGGTGATTGCCTCAGAGGGAAAACCGCTCCTGAATCATTCGGAACGACTTCGTCAACAACCCCGGGAACAGTCATCCCCACGTCGTCACTCGAGCTTTCCCCCACTCTCTAGTGTTCCCACGATCTCCGAGACAATAACAATATCAACACGACCCTCATTCTCATGCTCCTACGAACGCAATACCTTGGGTGGTTAGTTGACTACTCACTAATTATGAAAAGGAAAGACCGAAGGAGAAACACGGCCGACAAATACATCAAAAAGCAATAGGCCTTACATGGGAAAACTCACGACCATCAGCCTCGGGGGAAGAAACACGAAGACCAACACCAATGGGCTCATCTACCTCATTTCTCACCTCAACGACAACAGCTGGGACTCCGTGGCATTTTCACACTCCTTCTATACTGAACCCTGCAAAGACGGTAAAGGAGGATCAACCAGAGAGGAGACATATTTATATAGAACGATAAACCCCACCAAGACGTGAACGACTCACCTGAGATGGAAAGGGATACGAACTCATCACATAGGAAGGACCAATGAAGCAGCCCTCAGGTAACCTCATCCTATTACATTTAATCCTCTTCTTAGGTTGGATAACCGGAGGAGGCGCCATCTGTCACCAGAGAAAATAATCTCGATTAACCTAGACAAGGTAAACAAAAGCGTATACATGAACATCCAGAAAGAAGATTACCTGGGGTGTCAGGGTGAAAGTGGGTATATTGTTCGTGTTCAACTTCTTCACAAAGTTGCCTAGAACCGTCAGGGTGTAATCCCAGAATAGATTGAATTCGGGAGTGACCCTCATCGGTCTACCGGCAACCAAGAAGATGACTCTCCTCCCGGGATCCTGAGTGGGGTCTAACTATTCGTGTATATCGTCCTTGGACGGAAGGAGGGAACGATCCAAGAGCACGTCCTGGTCGAATCCCATGAACCGCGCTGCTCTGTCAATATTGTACGCCTGCCTCACCAACCTGCCCTGATAAAAGCCAAAGATGAAACCAGAGACGCTACTGCACATGAACACCTGTTGTCCGTCGTACTCGATTTTAGTAACATCGCGAGACCCAGAACGCAAAACAACCTCCCCAGCCTCCGCAGCAACCTCGAGTTGAAAGACTCTATCATCAGGAATGTTACACCACGGACGAAAGAAGACGCACTCATCCATATCCAGGAAATCTACCAGCTTTACCCAGTCCTTGGGTCGCTTGTCACTCCACCACATGATCCTGACGTGCTCCAGCGAATCTGAAGGGAGACCCTCGCGGAGCGTAACGTAGTGTTCCCACAAGAAAGCCTGAAGAAAGGGAAGGTTGATGAACGACGAAATACGACCCGTAGAAGAACTAGACATACTTCTAGCCAAAGCACTCAAATACGCATACTGGGACCCGAGGAACAAACTACCAATTGGTAAAGGCATACCCCGCGCCAGCCGAACAACGTATGAGACGACACAAGGCTTTAGTGTCCCGACGATATCGTCCTCAAATATATCCCGTGACAACCAGAGTGTGAGGAATGCTGCTATAACCTTGGTGTTGATAAGAGTGTCACTCCTACCTCCAGACGAATACCAATATGGATCCACCTGGTATAATTCTCATCAGCCGAGGCATTTGGCAAATAAATATCTCTAATCTTCGTATTTATTTCATCAACCACGACGTCGCAAGGGAGCCCCGGGTAGTCCCTCGGGAGTTTCCCAAGTACCGGAAGATGGTACAGAGATGATACTGCCTCCAGAGAAATTGTGATTTCTCCAAAACCTATGGCAGCGGTATTTGTAGATCCACACCAGCGGGAGACAAAGACGACAATGCCATCAACGTCCACATGCACCTTCAGCTTTTCGGACGCCCTCACCGCATGAGCAATCCCGACTTCCTCCAAGATATCACACACCATCTCGTCACTCAACATGGAATCCAACCAAGGGATCCACTGATCTATGGGAGCTCTAGGAGCACGGAAATCGATGGAGGAAGCCTCATATTCACCTCGTTGCAAGGAGAACTTGAAGATCTCGCCAGGCACAACAACTGACGATGGTGACTTGGTCTTACTGTTATACTTCGGAGCAAACCGAGCCCCTGGGTTGGCCCGTCTCACAAGTGGAGTTTTTCTCTTGCCAATCCCTTTATACGCCTCGAAAAACTCATCTTCAGCGCTAGGCGTCCCAGTAATGGGAAGTGAAAAAGGAGGGGTACCGAAATACTACCAACTTTTCGTTTTGGCTCGTGAGTCTTATGGTTTAAGTCTGGACGATCTCAAAAATCAATATCCAAACTTATAACTGGAGTTGTTAAACCTCGACAAAGAGTACTTTGGAGTCAACTATACAGTTAGGCAATAACGTACTACTTGGTGCTTTAATTATACTATCAGAGATATAATGCGGAAAGTAAAAGCACACAAGACACCCGAGATTTTTTTAACGAGGAAACCGCCTTGCAGAAAAACCTCGGGACCTCGTCCAGATTGAACACCGCCCAGTACAAACTGACTACAAACGCTAGCCTACTATAAGACTTCGGTCTGGGATGTAGCAGAGACCAACTCAAGCCCTCCAAGCGAATTGGCTACTGTCGCTTTCCTTATGTCTCTAGATCCCCCACAGATCGTCACGCACTTGATTCCCCCAGCTGACGTCCTTTACAGGCCTAGGAGTTGCTTTGACCGATACCAAAGGCTTGTGTCAGCAATACTGGCTTTTCAACCTAATTGTTGACGTATGGTGTAACTGTCCTCTATCAGTTTACCACACACAAGATGACTTCCTTCGGATTGTTAAATCCAGGTCATACGGAAATCTACTTCACAAATTGGGGCTGACACGCAAACCAAGTAAACAATGCCCAACTTGTCTCTACCTCAGTTATACACGAAGAATCACTTAAGAAACTTGTATAACTGGAGCTAACTAGGTCTTACAACACCGAGTGCAGCTGTGCGTTGCTACCTTTCCAACCTTGTTAAGTAACGTATCAGTTCTTGATTAGTCGTATATCAGAAGAGACGGACTTTAGAATAGACAAGAACGTGATCAGGTTACCAAGGTTACAGGTTAATCCGATTTCAACCAAAGATGGTTTCAATCTCCTACCTGTGCTTCCCAACTCTCAAGAGAAGTCTTTTATAGTGGTAGGGAGTTCCCAGAGGAGCTGCAACCTATAAAGGATGACTATACCACAACAAGCATTCACCGAAGTGAAAATAGTTTACGCTACCTTCCCTAAGGACCTTCACGTATGCTTGATGCTTGCGGTATTTGTCCATAGACACCTCTATTTATAACACTCAATAAGATAGGTTGCTTTGGAATAAAGCAATCAATTACTTGTCCCACAAGTTAGGGAAACCCTAAACTTTATAACCAAGTAATAGAGATTAATCTCAATTGGAATTCTTTTTAGAGTTATCTGCCAAGTGTTTTGTTAGCTCAAAAACACTTCAAGATAGAAATCCAACAGACCAGAGATAATCTTATCTTATTGACTCATTGAGGATCGTTAAATGGAACACAAAAGATATTCTGTGATAACCAAGTCCATCTATAAGAGATAAAGGAGTTTAGAGTTTGACTCAAGTGAAATTCTGAAAGAATATCCACTAAATCCGACACCAACAAAGTAACCGACATTCAGGTTCTCGTACTGGTTCGCGAAATGTTAAGCACTTCGAACTCAGAAGAAATCTGAGTTTCTGGTTTGCGAACCGGTTCGGGAACCGTCCGCCTGTCAGATTTCGTCAAATCTGGATTCCGCTGGAAGTACTGGGCTGAGCCAGAACTAGACATGTTTTACGTCCTCAGCTGTGATCCATGGACTCTTTGCTCAAGAGTACTCCTTTAGATTCATCCATATCCAACTAACAGTTTGCAAGCAAACCATTGTAATGGACACATGGCACCGAATCTGTCTCATATTCATTCTTGTACTCACAGTATTTGTGGGATCAAACACTGGTCATGACACAAGGCCACGTTACACAAGAATACGATCTCAATCGCTATTATCACTACTAAAGTAGTCGACTATATTTCGAAAGAATAGAGAAAGTAGAATAGAAGAATATCCATAAAGTCATAACTCCTACTAACCTTTTGTCGATGAAGAATAATTGATGTCTTCTTTATCTTCACAGTCTTCGTCTTCAAGGTCTCTACTACTTTTTCTATATCCCAATTCCCAAATCTAAACTCTAGTAGGCTAAATCAAGTATTGAGTTTTGACACCTAAAACTGACAACTAGCTTGACATACCAACGCTAGTGGGTTTGACCGGACAATCCCTTAACAATCTCCCTCTGAGTGACAAAACCAATTTACATATGGATTCAAATAATATACAATGAAGTACTAACCAAATGTAGTTCTTGATTTCTTGAATTCTTCAACTTCTCCTTTGAGTCTTGATGTGTTCATTAAACTCCTATTGATGAATCCATAGTCAGCAGTCACAACATATCCAGCTCAAACAACCATAAAGGTATGCTTAGGCTTACGTGGGTTAGTATGCTCATCCCACATATTGTTTGTGCGTAAGAGTAAGAATCTGAGCAAACTTTGAAGTTGGTGTATCAAAATTCTAAAGTGATTCTACTCATTCTTGATACGAAGCTTGATCTCATCTTTAATTACTCCCCCTTACTTGATACTTTGTGAAAAACACAACAAGTAAGCACATGATGTTCTCCCCCTATGGTTATGCAACCACAAGAACAAGAACCATATGTATTCTCCCCCTATTTGTCACAAAAATATGATAAAGTAGTTTGAGACTAGGGTTTCATACACCTATGAAAACAGGTGAAGCCAAGATGGTATACTTAGGTAATCTGAACAAAAAGATTCCTGAGTTCTCACCTTTTGGAGAAATAAAGATACACTTTCTCCCAATATTCCACATCCACGCTCCCCAAAAAGATTTGTTATTAAGCGCAAGTTCAATAAAGAACTCTCCCCGTGTGGTGTTATTCAATATAGAACAACTGACAAAGACTAACATGGACAAGAACAATTGAATGTTATCCAGTTTTGCTTTGTTAATAATCTCTTTTCCTTAGCCATTTTTTTTCGGAAAAAGAGTTATATGATTCTGAGTTTGGAAAACCCTAAAAACCATATAATCAAAAGTTTCTTAATCGTGAGAAAAAGCATAACTTTTGTAAATAGACACAACTTTACGTCACTACCGAAGCAATGGAAAAAGCTATGTTTTGCAATAAGATTGAGGTAGACAAATCAAGTATTGCAAACATCATTAATAACATCTAAAAAGAACTTTTATTAATGAAATAAAGTAGTACATGCTTGAAAAACTCTAAAAAGCATGAAAGGCAAACTACTAAACAGATTTAGTTTATATTCCTTAAGCAAAAGTAAGAACAAGTTCTCACAAGGAACCAACTAATCTGATCTACTCAGACAAACTATAAGATAACTATGATAACACTGTCTTTAGGCAGATTTGCTCATGGAAGACTTGTCTTTTGTTTCCTTTGCATCATTGAAAACAATCTTTTTACCATTGACAAGCTCTCTTAATTGTGCTTTCATGAACATAATCTCAATCAACACTTCCTCCATCTGGTAGCCAAGCAAATCACAGTCTATCATGTTCTCCTTATGCTGAGGAAAAATCTCTCTGCACCACTTGATGATATCATATAAGACATCACCATTATACATATCAGCTTCTTCAAAGTCTTGATAGTAGTAGGCAAAGTAGCAAGAAACATTAGCATCTCTTCCTTTGATCTTAGGAGGAGTGAGATCTTCATTAACCAGAATTCTCTTCTTCTTACTTCCTGTCATGCTGTACTTTTTCATGGTTAGACCAAGTAGGCAAGAAAACACTTGAATGATATAATCTATCAGGTGTTTGAGTATTTATAAGAAAATACCAGGAAGGATTAACTCAAATAATGCATACCCAGAGTCCCATTAGGTTTACATTCTAGAATTTGAGTAAACTCGAAAACAAAGTTTTAGTTTTCGTAAAGAGAGAATGATGCCAGCTGGTTAATACAGGTTTCTTTCTGAGTTTTACGTACAGAAAACACTTTCACACGGTTCACGAACTGGTTCGCAACCTGATAGGTCCGCAAGAGACTCAGTGCTTATACGTTTCTCAGTAATTTTTCTCAATGGCAATAGAGTTTTATTTTTGCCAAGGGGTACTGTATAGTTTAGGATGTTAATCCTATGATAAAGCGTTCCTTATTTCCAGTACACAAAAATAAGGAAGCTTGGTTGACACTAGACTTTAGTGTCTTGGTGAGTTCCTGGAGACTCACCAGTTTTTCGCCATCGTTTAGACTTGGATGACATTCCCTCGGAATCATCATAAAAGTTACTGTCGTCACAATGTGACTCAGTGTGGGAGGAACTTCTAGACTTCTTCTTCTGAGAGTGATATTGCTTAGCAATATCATACAACGCTTTGTGTAACTCTTCTTGAGTGACCAATCGATTGGGATGAGATTGGTTTCTTAAAGAAGTGGTTGTCTTGTTAGGAGAATTACTCCGTGAGACCCAAGAGGTTCTCTTATCCCACGATTGATTATAATGTCTCCATTTATCAGTAATAGTTCTGACATTTTTCATGGGTGAAGCTGATCTCTTGTAGGCCTTATTTCTAGGGATCACCCATGGATTAGACCTGCAGAGTTTAGACACGTTTTTTAACACAAGGTTTAACGTGTGTTGTAGTTGATCAATCTGCTTCTTCTTCTGACTATTACAGTTTCCTTGGTGGTGTCCTTTCTTTTTACAGAATCGACATGTATTTTCATATCTTTTACCACCATTCTGCTTATCACTATCATTACCCGAGGAATCAGATAATGTAGTCACTACTTTCGTGGTGATTGAAGGTTTTGCCTCCTTTTTATTAGTGACTTTAGCAAATACAATGACTCTTTATGATGCGGATGTGATAGGCGACGGTTTTTTCACATCACTTCTTGAAATCGTTTCTGACTCACTATGGGTTTGGGACAAATCCATAAGTTTCAGATTTTTTTCTTCAAGAGTTTTGCATCTTTTTTGAGCATTGGCTAAGTGATCTTCTACATTCCTCTTGATGATCAGAATGTTTTCAATCTCCAAATCGTGTTTTTCCGCAACTTGTTTTTCACGATTTTGACTCAAAGTAAGAGCAGTTTCTAGGCAAGAAATCTTCTCTTTAGACTCTATGAGTTCTTGAACAACAGTTTCCAATTTCTGGAGTTATTGTTCTAGGAGTTCTGAAAGTGTGCACTCTCGAGTGTACGCATCATGGAGATCACTTAGACTTTGAACATATTTCTCTCCCAGGGATATGTATTCCTCTGTTTGTTCAATCCTGGGATTTATGGATGAAGGATTATTCTGGATTGCTGCACTATGAAGTTTAACAGAATTTATTCCAACCTGTTGTGAAACAGGTGGAGTGGATGCCTTGGGAGCAGACAATCCTAATGACTTTGAGTAGTCAAAGCCTGATCCCTTCATTTTGACGTTATTTCACGAACCAAGATAAACACAGACAGTTACGTCTTTAATGTGTTCACCTGCTCTGATACCAACTGAAAAAGGAGGGGTACCGAAATACTACCAACTTTTCGTTTTGGCTCGTGAGTCTTATGGTTTAAGTCTGGACGATCTCAAAAATCAATATCCAAACTTATAACTGGAGTTGTTAAACCTCGACAAAGAGTACTTTGGAGTCAACTCTACAGTTAGGCAATAACGTACTACTTGGTGCTTTAATAATACTATCAGAGATATAATGCGGAAAGTAAAGGCACGCAAGACACCAGAGATTTTTTTAACGAGGAAACTGCCTTGCAGAAAAACCTCGGGACCTCGTCCACATTGAACACCGCCCAGTACAAACTGACTACAAACGCTAGCCTACTATAAGACTTCGGTCTGGGATGTAGCAGAGACCAACTCAAGCCCTCCAAGCGAATTGGCTACTGTCGCCTTCCTTACGTCTCTAGATCCCCCACAGTTCGTCACGCACTTGATTCCCCCAGCTGACGTCCTTTACAAGCCTAGGAGTTGGTTTGACCGATGCCAAAGGCTTGTGTCAGCAATACTGGCTTTTCAACCTAATTGTTGACGTATGGTGTAACTGTCCTCCATCAGTTTACCACACACAAGATGACTTCCTTCGGATTGTTAAATTCAGGTCATACGGAAATCTACTTCACAAATTGGGGCTGACACGCAAACCAAGTAAGCAATGCCCAACTTGTCTCTACCTCAGTTATACACGAAAAATCACTTAAGAAACTTGTATAACTGGAGCTAACTAGCTAGGTGTTACAACACCGAGTGCAGCCGTGCGTTGCTACCTTTCCAACCTTGTTGAGTAACGTATCAGTTCTTGAATAGCCGTATATCAAAAGAGACGGACTTTAGAATAGACAAGAACGTGATCAGGTTACCAAGGTTACAGGTTAATCCAATTTCAACCAAAGATGGTTTCAATCTCCTACCTGTGCTTCCCAACTCTCAAGAGAAGTCTTTTATAGTCGTAGGGAGTTCCCAGAGGAGCTGCAACCTATAGAGGATGACTACACCACAACAAGCATTCACCGAAGTGAAAATAGTTTACGCTACCTTCCCTATTTAAGGACCTTCACGTATGCTTGATGCTTGCGGTATTTGTCCATAGACACCTCTATTTATAGCACTCAATAAGATATGTTGCTTTGGAATAAAGCAATCAATTACTTGTCCCACAAGTTAGGGAAACCCTAAACTTGATAACCAAGTAATAGAGATTAATCTCAATTGGAATTCTTTTTAGAGTTATCTGCCAAGTGTTTTGTTAGCTTAAAAACACTTCAAGATAGAAATCCAACAGACCAGAGATAATCTTATCTTATTTACTCATTGAGGATCGTTAGATGGAACACAAAAGATATTCTGTGATAACCAAGTCCATCTATAAGAGATAAAGGAGTTTAGAGTTTGACTCAAGTGAAATTCTGAAAGAATATCCACTAAATCTGACACCAACAAAGTAACCGACATTCAGGTTCGCGTACTGTTTTGCGAAATGTTCAGCACTTCGAGCTCAGAAGAAATCCGAGTTTCTGGTTTGCGAACCGGTTCGGGAACCGTCCGCCTGTCAGATTTCGTCAAATCTGGATTCCGCTGGAAGTACTGGGCTGAGCCAGAACTAGACGTGTGTTACGCCCTCAGTTGTGATCCATGGACTCTTTGCTCAAGAGTACTCCTTTAGATTCATCC
>JAJJMA010144754.1:0-11803 GCA_023529015.1 Papaver nudicaule
TCTGTTTAACCTGAGTTTGGATCACAAATGATCAGTCCGACACAAGACAAGGTCTTGGTAAATCCGTTGGATGGATTGGGGACAACAATCAGGTTGATGATAACGTACTTCTTGTGTTTGCTTTAATTATATAATCATAGAATATAATGCGGAAAGTAAAGCACACAAGACACCAGAGATTTTTTTCACAAGGAACTACGACTTGTAGAAAAACCTCAGGACCTCGTCCAGATTGAACACCGCACAGTACAAATTGTCTACAAACACTAGCCTATTATCTGACTTCGGTCTGGGATGTAGCAGAGACCAATTCTAGCCCTCCAAGCGAACTGGCTACTGTCGCACTCCTTACGTCTCTAGATCTCCCATAGACCGTCACGCACTCGATTCACCTAGCTGACGTCCTTTACAGGCCTAGGAGTTGCTTTAACCGCTGTTAAAGGCTTGTGTCAATAATTCCAGCTTTGCAACCTCAATTATCCAACTGTATGTATGAACTGTCCTCTATCAGGTTGTCATACACAAAGTGACTTCCTTCGGATTGCTCCAGGTCATACGGAAATCTACTTACAAGCGGGGGCTGACAAGTAAACCTAGTAAACTATACCCAACTTGTCTCTACCTCAGTTGTAAAAAGAATCACTAAAGAAACTTATACAACTGGAGCTTACTAGGTCTTACAACACCGAGTGCAGCCGTGCGTTGCTTCCTTTCAACCCTGTATATAACGTATCAGTTTTTGAATGGCCTTATATCAGAAGAGAAGGATCGTAGAATAGATAAGAATGTGATCAGGTTACCAAGGTTACAGGTTAATCCAATTTTAACCATTAAGGTCTCAATCTCCTACCCGTGCTTCCCAACTCTCAAGAGAAGTCTTTATAGTCGTTAGGTAATTCCCACAGAGCAACTGCTACCTAATAGAGGATGACTATACCACAACAAGCTTTCACCAAAGTGAAAAGAGTTTATGATCAATTCCACAGAGAAACTTCATGTATGCTTGATGCTTGTGGTTTTTCGTCGATTTATAACACTCAATAAGATAGGTTGCTTAGGAATAAAGCAACTAGTTACTTGTCCCACAAGTTTATGAAACCCTAACTTGCAAACCAAGTAAACAGAGATTTATCTCAATTGGAATTCATTAAATGTTTATCTACCAAGTGGTTTATTAGCTCTTAACCACTTCAAGATAGAAATCCAACAGACCATAGATAATCTTTATCTTATTCACTCATTGAGATTCGTTAAATGGACCACAGAAGATATATTTGTGATAACCAAGTCCAACTAAGAGATAAAGGAGTCAGAGTTTAACCCGTGTGAAAATTCCAGAGAATATTCACCTTGGACGGTTCGTGAACCGCCCTTCTGAATTACGACCCAATACATCGAATATGTGGTTCACGTACATTTACGTGTACAAATTGATGTTTTGGAACTCAGGAGTGAAATCCGGAGTCACTGTTCACGAACCGGTTCGTGAACCGTCGTTACTCAGAATTAGGGTTTAACTGGATCCGCTGGAAGTTCTGGGCTGGGCCAGTACTTAGACGTGTTAGACACCGTCTGCTGTAATCCACTGGACTCTTGCTCAAGAGTACTCCTTTAGATTCACCCATATCCAACAAGTGATTTACAAGCAAACCATTGCTATGGAAAGATGGTATCGAATCTATCTCATGCATTCTTGTAACTTTAGTATTCGTGGGAACAAATACCAACATAACACATGGTCATGTAGACAAGAACACGATCCCAATCACTATTAGTATTGTTAGAGCATGGCTCGGTCAACCTCACTAAGTGTTGGTATGTCAAGCTTAGTTGTCAACTTTAGTGATCAAAACTCGACCGCTAAACAACACACAATTAGGTGAAGTCATGCGAGAGTTAGCTTTAGGTTGTGGAAGATTTTGGTACGATTTAGAATCACTACTTGAAGAGTTGAAAAAAGACTGAAGATCAAACGAAGACATCTGGCTTCATCATTCAAGAGGTTAGTGAATCTAAATAACGCGATTCCATTATCTTTTACACTTGTGCTACAAAAGACATAAATATAACTCTCATCTTGAGCTTTACGTTATGACTTGATCACTTGTGATCAGTGTGTCTTAAGATAACTCCACTTTACCGCTTGCGGTATTTGTGTTGTAGTTATGACGTTCCATATTGTTTAGAGCTTTCTTTTCTTCTCCGTCTCTAAGTTAATATAAAGGTTTTTCCTAAAACCTTTTCGAGTTGGATATAGCAATGTGATGTTATCTCGGTAGTACTATGAGATTTAATCCATCACAATATTGTGTCTCTTCTTACCTAGTCTGGCTCTGTCGGATTGATTGCATATACTTGTATGAGCCAATGTAAGAGAGATCGTGACTCACAATTATGTTGTGTAGACTCGGAATAATGTTGTTCTGAGATTCGAATACTACGTCATGGTTTGGCTCTGAATACTGAAGTTCTGAATCATTCATTTGATTCTGTATATGAACATCTCGTATGCCATATCTCACTTCTGCATTCCGAAACCATATTTGTGTTCTCAACTTATGTTCAATGTTCGACACCTTAATGTAGGTTTTGGTAAAACCAAACGTTGATTTCGAAACCATAATCTGGTTTTCGTACTCATAAGCTATTGGTCTGAAACTAAATGTTGTGACCAATGAGATAACACAGATTCGTAACTATGTTTGTTGGGTTACAGTGACTTGAGAATTGAGGCCAATGTGTCTTGACCATGTGAGTTCTAAAAGGTCGGAAAGACCCTGGGGTTTCCTAAAAGTTTATGTGAACCGGGGAATATATTCCTGTGCGTCGAGGCTAAATAGGTGTGATACTGAAACGGTTCTCGACCACATGGACTCTCAAGTACGACATCAAACATTTGTGGAGAATTTAATATGTGTTTCTTGTTTCGAAACCTTAATCAAGGTTTTGATAACAAAATCTAGATTTCGAAACCAAGCTTTAGGTTTCGCTATATGGAAACTTGATTTGGGAACCTTAATACGGTTCTGGTCATATAATGAACTTTAGGTTCCGAAACCTTAATTTGGTTTCTACCAAAACAGATGTACGTTTCGAAACCATAATATGGTTATCTCAGAATGCGTAACTTCAAAGTTCAAACTCTATCTTTTTGATTTGTGCTTCGACGAATTAATGAGTTTGATATTCTTGGTTTGAAGTTTGAATTCGTTCATCTTTAATGTACAACTAAAGTGAGATTGAGTCATCATCAGAAATATGGTTAGTCGCTTCAGATAGGTAGACACATGATTTCTGATCAATATTGTACGTGATTAAACTCTTCGTATGATTTTACTACTCGATCAAATATTCATTTGATTATTCATTTGATGTTTTGATTTGAATTCTTGGATATCATTAACGTGACATCTATATTGGAATCAAGAATTCAGGAGATTTAACATCTTGCTATTGAAAAGACGAGGGTACCGAGTACACCACCAATCTTTTATTTTAGTCCACCTATAAGTCAAACCTTGACCGGTTCCTGTAATCAAGAACTCAAGAACAAGATCTCCTTCAGATCTGATTGATTCACATGAGGGAGTCAATACAAGAATCCGAAAGACTATGTTAATCAACCAAGTACGATACTTTAATTATAAATAATAACTCAAATATAATGCGAAAGTAAAGTAAAGTACACACAAGATTTTGTTAATGAGGAAACTACAAACTCGTAGAAAAACCCCGGGACCTAGTCCAGTTTTGAATACTCTTGAGAATTAAGCCGCCAACACACCTACTCTCAGACTTCGGACTAGCTGGTGCAGACAATATGACCCTAATACGACTATTAGTCACAAATTTCCCCTCAGTATTCCTACGCCTCCAACCACAGCAAGGTGGTCACGCACATGTACTCCCCTACGCAAACAAACGTCCTTTACTGTCTTACGCAAGAGTTGCCTCACAGCCCGCCGCGAGGACTATCGCTACCCGGCCTCTAATCGGATGATTACAACCTTAGTAGACAACAACCAAATATCGGCAGGTCAAATCGCTAGATGATATCCTTGGTAACTAACAAATATTTCACCGAAGTCTTTTCACACCACGAGCGAGGTTATTAAGTTTACTTAGGCAATAAACACCTCGAGATATCGATTAGGGTTTTAAAACCTAAACTCCCGAAAGAGAAACCTTGTCGTCCCAGTTGGAATCAAGCAGATAGTTGTAGCAAGTACGAAATGATATGACCGTGAAGAACGATGTACCTGCAAAGAACAAATCCAATAACAGCGATCTTGATTCCACTCAATATTTATAGTTTAGGCACACAAACCGAAAGCGGCTTGCTGACAAATCCAGGTTAATAGATAAAGAGTATGTTCTAATCACAACGATCTTGAGTGGCCTTATATCAGAAGAGAAGGACCTTAGAATAAACAAGATCGTTAGGTTTGATAGACGTGATAGAACAGAACACAAGTACAATACAAACAAGACTAGTAAACATAAACTAGTTTCCCGTAAGAGGTACTTCTAGGCTTCTCGATCCCGAGAGAAGACTTTCACGCAATTCTAGACCGAGAGCAAAATCTCAAAGGTAACTGAAAAGAAAAACGACAACACAAGCTTACAATTCCGAATAAGAGCTTGGCCAAGGGGATTAAAGCTTTCAGGAGAGATACCACTCCTATTTATATTGACTAAGGCTTTAGCTTTGAAATGAGGCAAAGTTCATTTGATTATTCATTTGATGTTTTGATTTGAATTCTTGGGTATCATTAACGTGTCATCAAGAATTCAGGAGATGTAACATCTTTGCTAGTTACTCGTGGAATCTCGCACCGTACTTCCAATGGTATATCTATTTGCGTGATTCGGAACGTCTGAACCTTTGTGTTCACTTAAGCTTAACACACAAGGCTTTGTCCACGTTTGTTATGATGCGTTTATGCGGAACGTTGAACCACGTTGGACCAGATCCCACTTCCACCTAGGTTCGTCTGGTTAGCCCGGCAATACCAAGGAAGTAATGTCGACATTATAAAGCTGGTGACGACATTTGGAAGTAATAATATCTAAGGAGATTTTCGAAACTAAGGACACGTTTTCGAATTGAGATCTTTCCCAGGGATCATATTTGGTAAGCACCATATTTCGAATTAAAAAGAAATATTCAAATATACCTTAAGATATTATTTGCTTTGATTGCTCTTGGGTAAACATGTTTCGAAAATATATTTTCTTTATGTAAATGTGCTTTGTGGAATTTCCGAAATTAAGTTTGCCTCATTTCAATGATAAGCCTTAGTCAATATAAATAGGAGTGGTATCTCTCCTAAAAGCTTTATCCCTCTGCCAAGCTCTTCTTCGGAATTGTAAGCTTGTGTTTGTCGCTTTCTTTTCAGTTACCTTTGAGCTTTTTCTCTCGGTCTAGAATTGCATGAAAGTCTTCTCTAAGGATCGAGAAGCCTAGAAGTACCTCTTATGGGAAACCAGTTTATGTTTACTAGTCTTCTTTGTATTGTACTTGTGTTATGTTCTATCACGTCTATCAAACCTTGCGATCTTGTTTATTATATGGTCCTTCTCTTCTGCGTTATAATGCCACTCAAGATCGTTGTGATTAGAACATACTCTTTATCTATTAACCTAGATTTGTCAGCAAGCCGCTTTCGGTTTGTGTGCCTAAACTATAGATATTGAGTGGAATCAAGATCGCTGTTATTTGATTTGTTCTTTGCAGGTACACCGTTCTTCAAGGTCATATCATATCGTACTTGCTACAACTATCTGCTTGATTCCAACTGGGACGACAAGGTTGCTCTTTCGGGAGTTTTGGTTTTGAAACCTTGATCGATATCTCGAGGTGTTTATTGCCTAAGTAAACTCAATATCCTCGCTCTTGGTATAAAAGAACTTCGGTAAAATATCTGTTAGTTACCAAGGATATCATCTGGCGATTCGACCTGACGATATTTAGTTGTTGTCCACTAAGGTTGTAATCATCCGATTGGAGGTCGGGTAGCGATAGTCCTCGCGGCAGGCTGCGAGGCAACTCTTGCGTAAGACAGTAAAGGACGTCTGTTTGCGTAGGGGAGTACATGTGCGTGACCATCTTGCTGTGGTTGGAGGCGTAGGAATACTGAGGGGAAATCTTTGTAACTAATAGTCATATTAGGGTCATATTGTCTGCACCAGCTAGTCCGAAGTCTGAGAGTAGGTGTGTTGGCGGCTTAATTCTTAATGGTATTCAAAACTGGACTAGGTCCCGGGGTTTTTCTACGAGTTTGTATTTTCCTCATTAACAAAATCTTGTGTGTACTTTACTTTACTTCCGCATTATATTTGAGTTATCATTTAGAATTTAAGTATCGTACTTGGTTGATTAACATAGTCTTTCGGATTCTTGTATTGACTCCCTCGTGTGAATCAATCAGATCTGAAGGAGATCTTGTTCTTGAGTTCTTGATTACAGGAACCGGTCAAGGTTTGACTTATAGGTGGACTAAAATAAAAGATTGGTGGTGTACTCGGTACCCTCGTCTTTTCAAGTATCTCTACTAAAATAGCCGACTATTTCGAAAGATATAATAAGTAGAATAGAAGAATTTCCGTAACAGTCATAACTCCTACTAACCTTTTGTCGATGAAGAATAATTGATGTCTTCTTTGTCTTCACAGTCTTCGTCTTCAAGGTATGTACTACTTTGTTTATATCCCAATTCCTAAATCTAAACTCTAGTAGGCTAAATCAAGATTGTGTTTTGACACCTAAAACTGACAACTAGCTTGACATACCAACGCTAGTGGGTTTGACCGGAAAATGCCCTAACATTAGCTAGTGCACGTGTAAAACGGGCCCGTTACTTGACTTGCACACAAAGAAATCACAGGTTAATCTCAATTGGAATTCTTTTAACATTTGTCTGCCAAGTGGTTTGTTAGCTCTTAACCACTTCAAGATAGAAATCCAATGACCATGAGAACACCTTTATCTTATTGACTCATTAAGATTCGTTAGATGAACCCCAGAAGATATTTCGTGATAAACCAAGTCCAACTAAGAGATAAGGAGTTATATGTTTAACCCGCGTGAAAATCCCGCAGAATATCCATGTGGACGGTTCACGAACCCTCCATCTGAATTCCGGTCAAATTCATTGAATCTGTGGTTCACGTACATGTACGTGTACAGATTGACGTTTTGGGACTCAGAAGAAATTTTCGGAGTCACTGTTCACGAATCGGTTCGTGAACCGCCGCCACTCATATTAGGGTTTAAACTGGATCCGCCCGAAGTTCTGGGCTGGGCCAGTACTTAGACGTGTGAGACGCCCTCAGCTATAATCCATTTGACTCTATTTCAGAGTACTCTTTTAGTTCACCCAGATTCCTACATGTGATTTGCAAGCAAACCATTGCTACAGAAAATGTATTGAATCTATCTCATGCACCTTGTAACCTTAGTATGGTGGGAACACATACTAACATAACTCATGGTTATGTAGACAAGAGTACAAATCTCAATCGCTATGTCTCTACTAAAGTAGCCGACTATTTCGAAAAATATAATAAGTAGAATAGAAGAAATTCCATATGAAAGTCATAAGTCTTACTAACCTTTTGTCGATGAAGAATATTTGATGTCTTCTTTGTAAATGCAGTCTTCGTCTTCAAGGTCTCTGCTACTTTTTCTATATCCCAATTCTGAAATCTAAACTATAGTGTTTTGACACCTAAAACTGACAACTAGCTTGACATACCAACGCCAGCGGGTTTGACCGGACAATGCCTTAACATGATTAATTTCTTTTAATTAGGAGCATAATATTACAAATACTGCATGAGTGGAGCCTAAGACTAATTTATTCTTATTGAATTTCAATGTTTCACTGCTTGCACATCAAAAAATATTTGTTTGTTTCTGTTTATTAGTCTATTTATTTATTTTGATAACAAAATCTTTATCGATGGGGATTATAGTGGGTGTCTTTGAGTAAAACTCCTGAACAACCGAAGGAAATTGATACAAGATGCAATGATGCTTTAGTTATCCTGCTATGTTTTGAGAGAGCATCAACAACATTGTTCAAGTCTCTACTTACAAAAGAGAAAATGCACAACTCAAAATCTTGCATAAGATGTTTTATTTCTTTGATGATATTTTTGTTATCCTAGTGAGTGGTCAGAATATGAGAATTAATCGATTGTTTGACAACCTTCGCATATGCTTCAATGTGTATACCTCTCAATTCTTTCTCTTTTGCCTACCTCAAAGCCTACCGAACTGCTAAGCATTCCCCTTCTTCAGCATTGCGATGCCCTGACCATATAATCCTTTGATGATTTCACAGTTACTTGCATGAAAATGTAATATTAGTCATGTACCAAATTCTTTAGTTTCATGGTAAAAAGAACTATCAACATTAATTTTAGTTATTCCATGTCTGGTGGCGACCAAACATGTGTAACAGATGAAAGGTTTGTGTTAATAGGAACTGAAATTGAGATTGTTGTAGGATATTGATCAAGGTAGTAGTTATCCTGCATATACAGTTTTGTGAGCTAGGAGTATTCCCTTGATAGATTATCTCACATTTGTATTCCAAAGAATCCAAGATCTTGTCATGAGTATGAAGAACCATCTTTGATCTTCATCTGCATCATTGATATTTGTCTAGGAACCAATACTTAACCCCATGCGCTAACTGACACCCCACTACTTAAAACAATATCAATGCATTCTTCTCCAAACTGCTCTAGCATGAATACATTCCAAAAGAATATGTTTAATAGTATCAGTAGACTGGCTACACACTCCACAAGCAGTGTCAATTGAGACTTGTATCTGGCAATTCTTTCTCTTGTAGAAACAATGTCTCTAATACAATAAGTGTTTGGCAGGGGGTTCTGCCTATCAGGAACGTTCCTCTGTCTTGGCTTACGACAGGCTGTGCAGAGAATTACACAGGCGTAGTTTAAAATCGCCCTTCAAATTCTCATTAACAAAAAAATTGGTCATGTGAGCACCAGGTCTATGCCATAATCCATTCCATACTTTAGTGTGTTCATCATTTGAAATTGAACATGGACTCTGCTACACATAAGATTGTTATAAGAGATCTTGACAGTGAAATTGTCATCTCTTGTAGGCTTCCACATGAATTTGTCTTCTTTAGTGATGTACATGAAGATGGACTGGCATGAGACGTATTTTCGTTTAATGGACTATTGCGAAGAATAATATTGTTAGCGCACTATGCTCGGTGGCACCTACCGACATTGGTACGTCAAGTTGGTTGTCAAAGTTAGTTGAACAAAACAAAATACTTGATTTGAGTCTACTAAAGTCAGTTTCGGACTACGGTTAGATTAGGATGTTGAGACTCGGATCAAGGCAACCTGAAGATTGAAGATGAAGCAGAAGCGAAGGAATCTACGAGAACTTCTCTTAGGTTAGTACAACTTTGATTCGATGAATGTCTATTACCTTATATATCGTTCCAAACATAGTCAAGATTTAGTATGACTATAGTGAATACTGAAAAAGAAAATCTTTCCCAAGATTTGATTCATCTCGATGATGATCTTGAGTGTGACGATCAAGTTCTACTTGAATAAACTAAGGATATTTGGGAATTGTTATTGCAACATTGAGTTAGTACAATCTAAGTTTACTTAGTTTGGAAGTTGAAGAGAAATCTTTTAACTCATGAGCATTAGGTTTTCCAACCTTTCTTTTTAGGTTCGCTAACCTTGTGTAGGCAATGTACCGTGGGTTCGCCAACCTTTCCATTTAGGTTCACCAACCTTCAGAGATTAGGTTCGCCAACCTTTGAGTTTAGGTTCGCCAACCCATAAACTAAAACAATTCCCAAGTTCAGAACTAGGCAACTAGGTTCGCCAACCCAATGGCATGACTAAGTCAGAGCCGGTTGACCAGTGCGTGAGCTAATGTGCTAAAGTCTTTTAAGGCTATTTTAAGCACTATTCTTATTTGATTTTGGGGCAATCTTTTTGATGTGAAAGAGATCAAGGTTTTCTTTCCTTGATTGATCAAGCTTAATTTTATTAAGTTGTGGTCTTGAAATAGGAAACTACTATATTTACTGAAAGACTTTATGAAGGAAAATCTTTAAGAAGAGTAACTTCGCTAATTGTGGGGACTCCAATGTTTGGTTAGTTTAAGGTTATATTTGTGAGTAAATTATCTTTGGTAACTACTTGCAAGCTAAATACCTTTTATTAATTGGAAAGAACTCATTGTTTGGAAAGAACTGGCAAAGGAAACAAGTCATTGCTTGCCAAACTTAGAGAGTTCCTTTTTTATACAATGAGAAAATTGAGTCTCAAGTTAGATTTATCTTAAGCAACTAATCCTCATTGATTCAATATAAATAGACGAGACATTGCAATGATAAAACTCAATCCCTTACACATCCGTGTAGCTTTAACTTGCATAGTCGTCCTCCTAACCGATTTATCGGTTCAACTAGAAAGACTTCACTTTAGGGGTTCGTGGAGCACAAGTTTTAAACCTATCTTAATTCATAGTTTTGTTCTTGTTAATTGGTTGCCTTCCTTGTTTTCGAATAAGTTGAGAGACGTAAAGGGAACCAATCACGATAGAAGGATCTCACTTAAGCATTGTGTGCTTATAAGTCCTAAGGATATTCTACAAGGGAATCACTCTAGTTTACTATATTGACCTTGTTGGTAATAGTTTCAGAATAAGTTCCCTTAATCTAAACTATTGAGTTAGGGTTTTTTGTTAGAGCATTGCTCGGTTGAACCCACTGATATTGCTATCTCAAGTCATTTGTCAAGTTTATGAGACAAAAACACAATCCTTGATAAGTTTACTCTACAACCTCGGACTAGGATAGTTTTAGGTAATCGAGACGAAGACTGATGAAGACGAAGACCGAAGATTACTACTTGATAAATCATAACGTCCCCGCTAAACGTTAGAAAGGTTTTTCCTTTCCGTATCGTATTTACCATTTCTATCATACCAATAGTCTATGATGTTGTCTATATGATCCGAAGGTATTATAGGATTTCTGCCTTTGCATTTGTCACATTCGTGATAATATGTATAGGTAGAGTATGTTGGATTGTCTCTTGAAATAAACCACAACGGTGAACGCGTAATGTGATTGTATGGCATTTCAGAGAACGGGCAAAGTCTGTATGAACGCGTACATACAAGTTCACGGATTCTCCTGAACTCTATTTGATTGCTCTATGAACGCGTACATATAAGCCATGAGAAAACTTCCAAACTTTCACATCATTGAAGTTTTCGGTCTAGGCATGATTAGTTCTCGGACTCGTCATTACTTAGCCCATGGAATTCAACTACTTAATCCAAGCGATGTTCAAACAAGTATTTGGACCAGAAGTCGCAAAGCGATGTCCAAACATATATTGGACCAGAAGTCGCAAACCTTCAAACAAGGTTGAGTCTTCTTTAATTATTGGCCTAGTCCAAAGTTCATAGAAGATTGAGAATGGGTAATCAAGCTATGGACCTTCTTAATTCCGGAACTTGCTTGAGCCCTACTCAAGGTTGCTTAAACTTTAAGCAAAGCCTCCCTTGATGATCACTATAAATAGATGACCTTCTGCAAGATACAATCTCAATCCTCTACACATCTGTGTATCCTTTCATAAAGGTTGGTCGTCATCTCGAAGTCCTTTTGGACTACGCCTATTGAAAGACTTCACTTGAGGATCGTGAAGCACAAGACGAAAGTAAAATTCCATCTTGTATCTTGGGTCGATTGAATATTTTCAATCTTATCAC
>JAJJMA010144754.1:11813-22114 GCA_023529015.1 Papaver nudicaule
TGTTTGATTACTTGGATACTTTTAGGCGTCCTGTTAGAGGCAGGGTAACGCTAGTCTTCACGAAGGGAAGTGGAGCAACTCTCAGACCTGTAAAGGACGTCAGCTAGGGGAATCAAGTACGTAGGTTTCTGCGGGAGCCAAGAGACGTAGGAGCACATTGGTAGCTGAGTTGCTTGTAGGTCGAATTCAGTCTCGATACAGTCCAGTCCGAAGTCTGAGAGTAGGCTAGCGTCTGTATACAGTTAATACTGAGGGTATTCACATCTGGACGAGGTCCCGGGGTTTTTCTGCTAGGTTTGCAGTTTCCTCGTTAACAAAATTCTGGTGTCTTGCATTACTTTTCCCTTCCGCATTATATTGTCTCTGATCTATATAATTGAAGTAATTGCAAGTTTGTTGATTCATAACTTTTGAGTGAATTCATCTCTATTGAGATCTACAAGAACTACGTTCTTGTTAGGGTTCGGTTCTCTGAACTATACTCAGGTTGTTGTTTGAATATTGATTTGTGAGATCGTTCAAACAACTGTAATCAACTAGGTTCACGAAAACTAAAAGTTGGTGGTGTATCTCGGTATCCCCGCCTTTTCATTTTTATTCTCTGAGTTCTATAGATTCCGTCACCAAAGTTGAATATCCAAAAGACGAATCTTGATTTTGCCATCCCTGTTGGAGGACGGGTTTGGTGTTAAAGTCTTCAGTGCGGCTGAAGCAACTTCTAGTTCGTCAAGGCGAAAAATAGGGGAATTAAGTGCGTAGTATCTTGCGAGGTCCATAAGATGTAAGGAGTGTGACTACAACTGAATCGCTTGGAAGGCATGTTTGGTCTCAACTACCTCCCAGTACGAAGTATGATAGTAGGCTAGTGTTTGTAGTGGATTTAATACAGTGTGGTGTTCAAATCTAGACTAGGTCCCGGGATTCTTCTGTTGGATTGCAGTTTCCTCGTTAACAAAAGCTTTGGTGTCTTGCATTATTTTATTTCCGCATTACATTGTTTATCTTTATGATTGAAGTAAGTGTTGATTTCAATCTAGATAAAATTCCTTGTGATTTCAGAATCTATTAGTAATGACCCTGACAAGGCTTGTCTTATTTACACTCCATTTCACGTTCGTGAACGACTGAGTTTTATAACTTGTGGGAATTCGGGATTCGGAAAATAGATCTATCTAGTTGAACTTATGGCACAATAACCGTGATTTTACAAGGGTTGATTGTCTATCATGTTCGTGAATAAAAGTTGGTTGTGTACCTTGGTATCCCCTCATTTTTGTATTATATAGAAGTGTTTGATATTAGAAGTTCTGACACATAAGTGCATTGACTGGAATCTGGATGCAAACTGAAAGGAGGGTGTTGCTTCCTAGATATCCAACTATCCAACAAAAATTTAGTTGAATTAATATCATTTACTTCCTTAGCATATTTAATTTGAACAATTTTAAGACCTTCCTCAGTGCCTTTCCAGACCCAAGAACAATCAGATACCTCAAAATTACAATGAACGAAGTCAGAGTCTTCAAAATATTTTGCTTCTAAAACTTGAACCCATAATTGACTGGAATTGGTGCATATCCTCCATGCTATAACTTGCTAAGCAATGTCATATTCAATTGTTCAAGGTCTTTAAAAGCTATACCTATGTTTCTTTGGCCTGCATAGTTTGTGTCATGCTAGAGGGTTAAACCCTCTGTTAAAAGTATGCCCCCAAAAGAATCTTTTTTGTTTTGATGCCAGATCGCTGATGAGTTGATCAGGAAGCATGAAAGTACCCATCTAATAGAAAGGTAAAATATTAAGATTTTTTTTTTATCTGTAGTAGCCCTACCAGCTTAAGTAAGAGATTTGGAAGACCAACCAGCAAGCCTTCTATCAAAATTGTCTTGTATTTCCTTGAAAGCTTCTTGATTATTGTGTCCAAGTAGAAATGGAGATCCAACGTATTATTATTTGGCAGTCATTGGCTTTTATACCCAATATATTTGTTAAACCAGTTGCAGTATCTTCATTAATGTGCTTACTGAAATGCACAAAAGACTTCTCAAATTATTTGCTTGTTCAGATTGAGAAGTAAACTGAGGTGAATAAGATTAAACATGTACAGAACCACTGTTTGCTTGAGTGAAAATCAAGCAGTCGTCTGCAAAAAGAAAATGATTATGTTAGAGCATGTCTCGGTAAACCTCACTAAGTGTTGGTATGTCAAGCTTAGTTGTCACGTTTAGTGATCAAAACTCGGCTGCTTGAAAACACACATTAGGTAAAGACTTCATTAAGTCAGCTTTAGGCAGTGAAAGATATTTGGAGGGATTTAGAGTCACTACTTGAATACACGAAGAAGATCGAGGAGCAACCGAGGATATCCACCTTTTTATTCACGAGGTTAGTGAATCTAAATAACGCGATTCCATTTATCTTTTACACTTGTGCTACAAAGACAAAACACAACTTAATGCTTGAGCTTTACGTTATGCCTTGATCACTTGTGATCAATGTGTCTTAAGATATAACTCCATGATATCACTTGTGGTATTGGTTGTTGTAGTTATGACATTTCATATTGCTTAGAGCTTTCTTTTCTTCTCATCTCTAAGTGATATAAGGGTTTTCCTAAAATCTACGAGTTGGAAGTCTATATGGATGTTGTCTCTGTAGTCTTACGAGATGATATTCATTATAGTGTTGTGTCTCGACTTACCTTGTTTGACTTTGTTAGATTTTAGTATGTATTCTTACGTACTAAAGTAATCGAGATCGTGACTCACATTTTTGTTGTGTAGACTCGACATACTGCTTTTCTGAGTTCGAAAGATATATATTTCTTTGACTCTGCATTCTAGTGTTTGAAATCATACATTTGATTTTGGACATATGAGATCTAAATATGCCATATTACTTTTAGATTTTGAAATCATATTCCTGGTTTTCTTTCTTATGGATTTTAGAGTTCGAAACCACAATGTTAGTGTTGGTAAAATCCACTTAAAGTTTCGAAACTATAATTTGGTTTTGTCCATAAGCTAATAAGAGTTCGAAACCTAATCCTAGGTTTTGACCAAAAGAAAACTTGAGTTCGAAACTATATTTGTATTGTTAATACCAAAATATTGACGGCCACGTGTCACTTGCTTAGGACTCGGGGCACGGTATAAAATGAAGACAAAGTACCAAATCCATCTCCCACGCTCTTTACCTCATCACGAGGGACGATGGGAACCGAAGGTCATGATGAACCTACCATAGGTAGGCCTGAGCTTGAAGGACGCGTGTTGAAGTTGTTACCGCTCAAGCCTATACCGCGACATAAGGATAGGGAGACGTGTCGATCACCAAGTGGATATCCCCGCGGTGGTGAGTCATCAAAAGATAAGAACCAGCACATCAAGAGCATCGAAGAAGTCGGACAACGAAGATAGATTATACCAAGGAGGTGTCGATTCAGGAGTGGGCAATCAAGGCGGTGCAAGAAATCCAGATGTTGACAAACAACATCAAATGAAGAAGGAACCAAGTGTAGTAAAAACCAGTGACCTCCACAAACTACTATAAATACCCCACACCACTTAGAGAGTGGGGGTCGGAAAAACTTTAGGTGGATACGCTGAGGGAATACTCACTATCTATTAGTCCACTAGAGCATTGTAATGAAGAATAATATCAATACCAGTAGCAGCAATATCTTTCCCCGAGGATGTAGGCACATAATGTGCTGAATCTCGTTATGTTGGTGTGTTATTTATTATTCCAGTGTCAATCATTCTAAGGGATCTCATTTCTCCCACATAGAAATTATCCGATCATTTAGCATAACAAGACAGTGAACTCATGGGACATGCTATCTTATCCGTAAATAGCATTGGGAATGAGAGTTGCTAAGTGATTAAGGTTATTTAAGCCATTTTAATACGTATATTGGATAAACTGCAGACTCTGGTCGTCATCCTCTTCAATGCATTGTTAAAGTTAACGACGCCAATGTAGTTTAGATACCTCCAGTGATATTTCTACCCACGTGGTTATGTCCGAGGTGTTGCAAGACTAAGGCCACTTATTTAATCATCATTATAGTTACTTTACTTATTAATTGGTTGATGTATGATATGGGAAAATTAGTATCAATAGTTTGACGCTAGAAACAGGGACCAGTGTCCTAGTGTAATCAAGACAATGAAGTTTTCAGCATACCTTTTTAGTCTTAGCTGGTTATTTCCGTCATCCTAAGCTTATCTTTAAAATTACTCAATAATCTTTGTTTTTTCGGTAAGATAAGTATTTTTGAAATATTAGATCTGTACCCTGAAGGACTCACACCATTTTTTAGTGGATAAAAGTGACCCTAAGGGGATAAAATTTCTTAATCCGAAAGGTAACAGACGAAAAAGAAGATAAGCCGAGTCATCTACGGTGTATATTTTAGTTCTAAAAGGAAAAGATTTGTTTTCAAGTGTTTTTCAGCAGATTTTGTTATCAAATCCCAGGAGGACTCCTCATTCCACCTTCTTAAAAAACAAGCCAACTTTACTATTGGCATTACGAGGAAACTGTTCCCTCTAAGACACCATAAATTTCAGGGATATAACAGAGGTTGTGGAAAGCAGAAGATAAGCACAAGAATCAAGCAACATAAAGGCGTTAGCGACAAAGGAAATGAGGCATCACCAAGAGAAGTCCTACGTCGTGAAAGAAGAAATACCAAAAACGAGCCGACGAATCAGACGAAAGCCGCCAGCCCGAGGTATGAACCAATAAACTTGGAGATGAACGTACCACGAGAAGACGTAATGGAGCGAAGAAGAGACAAAAGCCAACGCAGTAACGAAGAAAACAACCAGGAAAAGAAGGCCAGGAGCAAAGAAAAGGTAATATCCCAACAGAGGCACGGAGAAAGTCATAATATTATAACCCAAATGGAGGAGAAATGCCCAAGCAACTTGCATTGCTTAAAATTTGACATAAGCAAGGCCTCGGTATTCACCTTGGATGTAAAAATCCATGGGGACACCCACGAAGGAGAACTGATCGTAACTCAAAAAAGAAGCCATGCCCAAAAGGAGGAAGAGAAAGACATACCACCCAACGGCTGCAAAATCATCACGAAAATGAAGAACATGCGGACTATAGAGAGGTACCAGCAAGGAGTAAAACCAAAGAAGTCCAAGAGACAAAAGAACGAATGAGGTACCAACGGAAAGAGAAAGACAACGGAAGCATCATATACGGTCCTCACACAAAGGCCTTCGGAGATACTACGAAATGAGGGTGGTAGAAGCGATTTTGCTTACCCCTCCACGAGGGGGAAGCAAAAGGAGGAGAAAGCATTTCACAAAGATCAGTGTGAGTATCACCAGACACAGGGGCATGACACTAACCATTTTCAGCATCTACGTAGCACCATCGAAGGGTACATAGGCCGAGGAGAACTTGGCGAATATGTGACTACTCCGCGGAGATGTTTTGTCCCAAAAGTGGGCGAAAGCTATTATGATACAGCAGATGAAGCGATAAACCTATCCACGCCAAAGAATGTGGAGCACGAAGAATACCAAACAACTACGGCGCCCTTAGTTGTGACAATGGAGATCCATGAACGGAGCACCACGAAGGTGCTCATCGACGAAGGAAGCACACATAATATCCTATTTTATGAACAGTTCCTACAAGTGGGGCTCAAAGACGAATATATGGGCCCCACCATGACGTGTATTCATGACGCCTATGGGACGACGATGGCGACCAAAGGAGAAATAGTATTACAGGTGGATATTGGGCCTGTAAAAACCCAAACATAGTTTTATATTATTGATTCATCTACCCCATACCATGCAATATTGGGGGAAGGATGGATCCGCGAAACTGGTGGAGAAGTGTCGAAATGTCGACAAAACATGAAGTTCCCAACGGTGTATGGAGAAATGCAAATATGGAAAGAAACTTTATTTTAATGCAGGAAACAAAAAGGAGTGTCCAAGGAGTAGAAGGAACCGGCATCAGGAAGGGCAAAGATGAAGAGATTAAAACCGCAACAAAGGAAGATATCGCGTGGATACAAAGGCAGCGGAAAATTTCAGACGCTCGGACTACAATAATAGACATTTTTAGGGGAATCTCCAATAATAGACATTTTTAGGGGTGATTGCAGCACCGTACAAAAAAAAATAGCAAGAAGCGAAACGAACAATTGCCATAGAAAAGGAGCATACCTGCCGTACACAGGTCATCTCTAGGATCCTCATTAATATGTATGAGGCGAAAAGTAAGAATCCCGATGATAGAGATACTCACACGTCGTAAACAGCGGGAAAGCCTATTTCCCAGACTGCTATCCTAGATTCCCTCTGGCCAAGGGTGTCGAAAGGTAGGGCCAGTCCAAGAAAACATGGGTAAACACACTTACCTGAGGGGAGTAAAATCCTATCAATTTTGGGGGTAGACACACCTACCTCGAGATAATCGCACTTATCTCAGGGTTAAAACAGTAGGCTTAAGCTGTGGAGAACATTCAAAAATACTGAGATACTGAAACAACAGGTTGCATAAAGAAGAAAGGTGTCCTGGTGAGCGAGGCCATCCTCGTCACTCACACCCACCAAAAAGTTCAACAAGAAGGAACGAAGCCATCTCTGCTCTACTAAGCAAAAAGTTTAAACATCCAAGGTAACAACTAAGCAGAAAAGAAGACAAATTAAGGACGAGGCCAACCTCGTCCCAAAGAGAAAACTACGAATGCAAACATACTAGGCCACCCTCGTCATTATCAATCAAAAAGAAAAAAGATCAGACATCAGGTACTTCGGCGCGGGGAAGCTGTAATCCAAGAGTTGGGTACATAGTATTGAAATGACCTTCAGCAGCCGCAAAGGTGCTATTGATAAACTCGGTTGATTCACGGGCATACTAACGAACTCGATGCTCGGCACGTGCAGTTGCTTGTTCATTCACGTTTTCTTTAAGAGCCTGAAGTTGTTCACGAAGCTGGTTAGACTCATTCACCAGGGATTCTTCACGAGGGACGAAGGAATCAATTGTAGTATCTCTCTCGGTAACCAAGCCTTCAGCTATTGTACGTAACCCTCTGAGAAAGATTACCCACTTGGGTTTGCAACTTATGAATCTATTCCTCCAACCCTGCAAGCAAATATGATAAGACATTATGATAATTCAACCAAGGAGAAAAGAGACCATAAGAAGACAATCAAAGCGCATGCCCTAAGCTACCTTGGGCATGACTCTTGGATATTTCAAGATTATGCTCGGTATCAATACGTTGGGAGTCAACCAGGGAGAATTCTTCAGACAACTGATCATACTTATTTTCCATGGTATTAAGCGAAGATTGCAACGATTCAATATCAGCTTGCAAAGAACGATTAGCTACATCAAGGTTATGCACCCGTTCAGAAAATTCCCTAACAGCGGAAATCGAAGCAAGGGCAGGCTGAGAAGATGAAGAGCCAGCCCCGTTAACTTTCTGTTCCAGTTCTTTCACCTTAAGATACAAGGTATTCCTCTATGCGGCGTCCTTTGCCCACTTTCCCCAACTCCTCCAAATCTTGTCGGGCATCGACATTTTTCCTCTGTTGAAGAGCAGCACGCTGTTCCATTATATTAATTTCTCTTCTCAACTTCGCAATCAACTCATTTTTTAACCCGAGAAAATCCCGAAGATTATCTATTTCTCCCACCATCTCAATAGCGAAAGAACGAGAAGTTTCTAGCTCAAGTTCAAGACCGCGGTTAAGGGCTAAGTATCTATCCTTCTTTATCTCGACATGCCAGAGGTCACGTCGGAATCCATTGCGTTCAGCACGAAGGTCTTCAAAGAAGAAGATAAGGAAGAGGAGACGAGAACGAACATTCAATCCCCATGCAAGGATATACATACAAGCAAGACGGAAAAAGACAAACAGAAAAGGGAGAATATCATATTTACCTGTAGATCTTTGCATCTCCTGGGTTAGTGCAGAATCAGCCGAGGTTCGAGCTTTCTGGGCTTCTTCTTTGTCAGCTTGGGCAACACTCAAACTCTTCTTCAGATCCACCAGTTCCCTATCCAGCTCTGTCACCTTCGAAGACGAAGTATTACCTTGCTGAGAATACCGCAACTCGTTGAGATTTTTTACAACACTATCACGGTCAGATACAATCTGAGTAGCATAAGCTTCAAGCTGCGCACACTTGGCTGGATAAAACTTCAACAACGGGGTAGCACTCCGCACGAATAGAGACAACTACAGGTGAAAAGCAAAATGATAAGTTACAATCTAAGGGAATGATGAAGAATCATGACAACAACACCAAGGAAAGAAACTCACCGCGTACAAGTTCAACTCAGAGAGGGAGTCGGAGAACTGATTTACTATTTTCTGGACCTTCTCCAACGTAGGTACGGGACCAACAGCAAGGGGATGAGAAGGATCCATAAAGCAGTCCCGCATCTTGGCCACTTGAGATTGCAAGGTCTTCTCCAACTGCAGCCTCTCCTCGGGACTCACCAACAGTGCATTCGCAGAAGAAACATTCGACGAAGGTCTCAAACAGCGTGCAAACAGTACCTTGTTCGACTCTATTAGAAGCGGAGACTTACCAGCCGAAGATACAGCTGCATGGGCATGAGGAACAATCTTGAACAACGAGGAAGCACCCAAACCACCACTAAAAGGAGTAACAGGAACGACAGAGGAAGTATTGGTGCTCAACAACTGAGAGATACCAACTGGGCCCCGAGGGGTAGAACCGGCCCAAGACAGAAGATGAAGGCCAAATAACGGAGTACCCACCAAACCAAAAGACAGAGCAGGCAAACCAGCCAACGGAGTACGCTGCAGAGGGCTACTTGTACTTCCTTCAACCTTACTCTTCTTCTTCTCACTCTCAGGGGATAGGTCAATAGGCTGATCAGCATCACCACAACCTCCGATCCTACCGTCAACTTTTCGCTTCCTAGAGTTAGCATCAACGTCCATGCCTCCACCATATGAATGCTTAGACGATGCACTTTCATCATCATCATCACTTTCATTTTCATCTTCTCCTTCAAAGACGACAGAAACACTTTTCCCCTTACCAGTGCCATCAGCAAAATCATCTTCCAACATCTCATTGGGAGGACTACCACCAGTACTTTGTTCTTCTTCTTCACCAAACTTCTTCTTCAAAGAACGCCTCTTCGGCTGCAATAACACGTATCGTTGTCCAAGTTATGGCTTCGGGGGGGAAAACACTAGCAAACACACAAAATAAAAAATCAAAACCATACATGTAACAACGAAGAAGAATCATCTTCTTTCCCCGAAGTAGACACACCGCCTTTGTCAGCCTTAGCCTTCCTTTTCCTATGCATAGTAGAAGACTCCATGTTAAACATCGAAGCAGTATAATTACTATACTGCGGGGGAAGCTCAGACAAAGGCCTCGGGACTCTGTTTCCCGAAGCATCAATCTTAAAACCAGCAAACCAAGGACCAACGAGCTTCAGAGGAGTACACATCCATCTTCTGTCATGATCAAGACGAATTCTTTCTTCTATCGGGAAGATATCATTTCTACCAGGGATCTTGGTACGGTTAACATCGTCACAGTCATGCAACAACGAAGGAATCCTGAACTTCAAAGACGACGAGGGACGACACCCCACGACAGATGATTTGTGGCTTGAATAGCATCACCCCACTTGGCATTAAAATTGGCAGGAGTATAATGCGAAGGATCGTCACCAACAGGAGGATCGAAAGGATTACAACAGTTTATCCTTGATTTACCTTTGCTACGAAGCCATCACTCATGAAGAAGTCTAAGGAAATTTCCACTATATTGCAAGATTCCTCGAATAAAGCTCTTCGAGGGAATCTGGAGACTCGACAGTACATCAAAGTAAAAGAGATCATCAGGATTAAACAGAGGAATAACTAACCCAGCAGCAAGTTGACCTACTGTGATGAGAAGAGTGTTCTCATAGAAAGGAAAGTTGGCAACCATGTGCTCAATCAGAACATCTGTCTCTCCGTAGTGTTCAATCGTGAAATCCTCGAGAGAATAGATGCTTTTTATTTCCTCAAGAGGTATGTGACGGTAGCTCTCTGATTCCAAAGGTTCAAGACTCGTCACTTCGTAATGAGGAGTAATGGTATCAACCGCCTCAACCGAGACTGCCGACGATGAAGTATCCGACTTAGACTTCAGAGCTTTGGACTTCTTTCTCGTCATGGTTCTGAGAAGACAAAGGTAAGGGTACAAGAAAGGTAAGAACATATGTAGAAGGGAAACAAAAATCAATAACAAACATAAGCAATCACTAAGGC
>JAJJMA010144755.1:0-16888 GCA_023529015.1 Papaver nudicaule
GCAGACACTCAATATGGGCACCCCTTCTCTTACCCATGTACATGACAGTCCTCTGCCTGACATAATTATCATCCAACTATCTCCGATTGATGGAAAATAACGGATGAATTGCATTTTCACCTACCCATACCAACCGTACCGTTTAATCTATAGTGGAATCTCAAGAACATGAATATATATTGATGCATTTTTCAAGCAGTTAAGAAACCTGAGTGCAAGCAACACCTAAAATTTCATTAATATACATCTACCGGAACCGAGGGGAAAAAAATCTAAACAACGGTTCCTTCAAAATTTTATAACCGGATACATCAATATTGGCATAAATTGCTAATTTCTCACAGCATTCGGGAACAGAGAATTTTCTTGCTTCGATCTGCCAATTCATTTGGATGCATGAAATGTCTTTGCAGTGATTGATATGGATGGGGAGCATAGTCGCAGCTCCTGAAGTATTCTGAGACATCCAATGGACCCGGCTACACTTACGGATGTGGGTGAGAAGTACAGTGAAGGCTGTATGGATACGCTGACCCATCCTCTTATACATTCGGCGCATCGTTAGTAGCCTCCTCTAAAGAAGCAGCCAAGAACTCGGCAAGGCTTTGTTGAGAACCCAAATTGATGGTAGATTCCGAGGTTCTGGGCTTTTTCTTAGTGATGGATTTCGGAAGCCAATCCTCGGACCCAACTAAATTCCTTGCAACAGGTTTCAATAATTTCCATGGATCTTCCATCATGGACTTGCTGTAAAACATTTCAGGTCTCTCCCTTGCAGATGTGCAAGCATGTGAACCCCTTCCTCTTCCACCACCTCGTCCTGAGCCCGGGCTTGGACGGTTATTGAATGTGTAATTACTACCTCCTCCTGGATAGGGGTTGGGACTAGAGCTAGGGCTAGGGCGAGGACTGACTCCACGCCCGGAGCCAGTGCCACGATAACCGCCAAAACTCGAGTTGGATGAAAAGCCATACCCACCTGCGCCAGCGGGTCTTTTCCATGCTCCAGGTGGATGATCTACGCCACCGGGCCTGTTCCAAGCTCCAGGTGGAGGACCATGATTCCCACTCCCATGAAACGGAGGGGCAACAGGGCTTCTCCAAGAATTATTAGGATTGTGATAAGGAGGAGTAGATTCAAATGCTCTCTGAGGTTGATGACTGGGAGGAGGAATTGGGTAAAAGTTCCTTGGTCCTGCAGAGTAAGTAACACTTGTGATACATATGAGAATATTTCATATGTGACTCAATTTGAATAGTATTATTTAGTGAGTCTATGTAGTAAATAGTTAACTGAATGAATACAAAGAAAAATCTATATGTGCTACTACTATCATTCAGCTCCCTGTGTTTTAACTTGTAAAACTGTCCTCCGTGCGAAACATTTTCAATCTTGTAATAGTGAACTTAATAAATATGATGTAACACCAAATAAAAATTCAAATTTCTTATATCAACAAAATACTTGAAGAGAATAAGGCAAATTGTTTCAGAACGATACCTGAAGGATACGATGGTGCTGACTGAGTATTGGGAGGAGAAAAGGAATTTGGAAGAGCCTGGTATATGTGGTTGTTAGTCCTTTTATTTCCAGAGAAAGCTGCCATTGGATCCGTATAATAATCAAATCTTCGAATGCCAGTTGGTCTCTGCGGAACTGAAGAAGACTCTAACAGCGGGTTAGCAAGGTTAATAGTTGGCATAGAAGTGCCAGCATTATGAGAAGCTTCGGAATTAGCTTCTTCACGCATTGCTTTCAATCTCTCTCTTCTTTTCTCCGACTCCTCCATCAAATCTATTATATTCATAAAACCAACTCAAATTTTACAAAAGGCTGAAGAGAAGACTTAATCCAAACAGAATGTAGATTAAAAAAACAGATTGATATAGTAATATACAAACCTAAAAGCTAAACCCTAGAAACCAATATTTCCAAGTGTAGCTTAAGTTGGACTATCATTCTAGCTAAAGTCAACAACAATGTCGACCACAAACAACTATATCGACAACTGATGCTGAAACATTCACAAATTTATGCCATGGACGTATTATGAAATCAAAATTGAGATGGGAAGTCCTTCACCCAGTCGAACACGAACAACTATATCGTCAACTGATACTGAAACATTTACAAATTTATGCCATGGACGTATATGAAATCAAAATTGAGATGGGAAGTCCATCACCCAGTAATACCAAGGACTAGGAGGTGTCAGAGAGTGGATTTGCTAAAGTAAATCGCTGGTTATATTTGTTTTTTATCACAAATTCAATACAGGTACTAATAATATTAATAATTACTATAAGAAAAAACCAAGAGTTTCAGTGATTCAATACCAATACAAACCCTAGAAAATCTCTACTATTCTTAATCATAAAATCAGATTAATAACAATAATAATAATAATAACACATTTTCTCAATCGGGAAATTGATTAATTTTATAACACACTCACCTTAAAAATACTGAATGCCTGATCCGACTGAAAGAGCGAGACTATGTGTAGAAAACCTTTTCCGGGTTCAAGGTTTGAAAGACAAGAGACCCAACAAAAAAAAAAAAAAAAATAGTTAGGGTTCCGTTTTTCTTTTCTTTTCTTTCTGTGTTTCTGTTGTCTAACACTCTGACCTTTTTTTTTTTTTTGTAAACTAGAATCTATTCTACTCGGAGGTCCAAGATTCTACTTCTTATTTTCAGCTAGTTTGACCATCCACGTACTAAAAATAATATTTACACTCTTTTTACACCTCCAAACGACTATGTTTTTTGAATGGGATGAATCTACAAATTTTACAGTTATTCTCTCAAATCTTATTATCAAACATGTATAATCCATGTTCGTCATCTCCTGTTGCTTCCCGGAAGCCGAAACGTTCAGTCTCCGACATAATTGCATGTTTAAGTCACCGCGATCGAGAGAAAGCTCCCTTATCACCACCAAAATCTCCACAGGGTTCTCCTCTAAATTATGTATTACTCGGTACTCCTCCACAATTATCTTCCCAGGATTCTCATCCAAATTATGTATTACTCGGTACTCCTCCATCATCATCTTCCCAAGATTCTCATCCAAATTATGTATTAGTCGGTACTTCTCCTCCCAGACGTCAATACCGTCACATTAATGAGAAATTAGTTGATGAATACTTTCATGTCTACTCTTCATCTCAAAAACCATTATCTCCTCCTCAATTAACCAAAAAGATAACTCGTAATCCTCCTCCATTTACGTTGGCTGAAGATTTATGTCTTTGCAAAAACTTTATGCTTTGCTATCCAACACCAAAGGAAATTAAACGTTCTCGTTTTGGGGTGAATTACTCACTATTGTAGTATGAAGTCAAAACACACTTCGACAATGAAATGGAGGAAAGCGAAGTTGTTCGAGATGAAAATGGGTTGTCGGCACGATGGACTGAAATACACGACAAAGTACACGCATTTATGCATTTGGGGAGATTGGTCGGAGGTCGAATTAAGGGACAAACCGATGAGGAAATTCTAGCCAGCACTTTGAAGGAATGGAAAAATTGGAAAGGAAAACATTTTAGGTACGAAAAACATTATCATCTCCTCAAGTGGCTCCTCGGGTACAATAAGATAGACTAAGCAAATGTTTTCATGTAACCCGTTATGTTGTAATTGTGCTTATCTGCAACATGTTATTTAGGTTTTTATTTTTTCAGCACAAGATAATTTAGATTTTAGTTTATCTGCACCATGTAACTTGCAATTTCAAATTCAAAACGATGTAACTCAATTTATCCTTCACTCAGCTATGATTGAGTGAAACTACTTGAATTTTTCTTTTTAAATTGGACTCGGCATAACTAGTCTTCAAGGTCTTGGCTACAACTTGAAAATGAAATTTTCGGTGAAAATGGTTGTGGGAGAGTGAAAACCGAAATTATGTTACATCTGTTATTATAGGGTGTTTGGGGTCAAGGTCAAACCTTGACTGAACGCGTACACTTAGTGGTCGACCCTCAAATTTGGGTGGTCTTTCGATGGTCGCCTCTCAACCATAGAAGTTGCGTTTTGAACACTTTTTTTTGGACCTAGGATTTGGGTTAAACACAAATAATTGGCACCATAGTGCTTGCTCTTATGCACCAGCCAAATCTTACAATAAAAGCTCTAAGTTGTAAAAGCCTCCATGTCGCGCGGTGACAATACCATAACTTCTTATTGGCCGAGAAAGGGAGTTTGGGAGGGAGGCATTCTGGGAAGGACACTTGACCTCTTCTGATTGGTTGAAAAATAGTTACACTCCATTTACACTTCTTTAAAATCTCAGCCACATTGGTGATGTATACCTACTTTAAATCCGTTAATTTGGACCAATTAATATTTTCCAAGTGTGTCTTTATCTAACTTCGTTTAAAAAAAAAATAACCCACTTTAAACCTAGCCCCTGTTTGGTCTTTTTACTCGCCACTCGAGGCATGTTTCTGTTTTTTTACGGTAAATTAGGATTTCTTTGGTGTCATATAAAAGCGAATTCTCTCTCTTAAGTGCATCCTCATGCGATGCTCAAATTCGGATGATACTATTATAGTACGCAAATTTCATGTTGCTGGATTCGCGCCCGGCTAAAGGGTCCTTGGGATTATAACGATTAATCATGGATTTTGAATTCCTCAAGTTGTGTGAGTTAGTTCATTAAGTTATTATTATAAGATCTCAAGGTCGATATAGTTATCCAATATTGGTGCCCTTTTCGTTATGGTGTGTATATTGCTTAGCGATTTTAGAGAAAGAGTTCATGTTAGATGAATAAAAACAAAGGAAATCCACGAGAATAAGAATTTTCAATTCAATTTCTTCAAAAAAAAAAATCAATTGTCATTCCTTTTGAAAGTGTTTATGGCTGATTTTATGCCAATTCTTTTGTGCAATAAGACCTCGAAAATACTGTTTTACAGAATAGGGCTTCGGTAAATACTACCTTTGCAAAAAAAAAAAACTTTTCGGGTATATAATGTTCTTAAGTACTATTCTTGCAGTGTCGTGGTTCAGTATGACATGATAACAATCTTCGTCGACACGAGGGACCCTGCAGGCGAGCAAACATCTGTGTTGGAATTGCCCAAAGCTGAAAGTCACGGAAAATTTTGTGGAGGTTCTAGAACATCTTATGGTAAATATTTTAAGGATTCATGGTAACTCTTTGAGTGGTACTTATGTGGAAAGACGAGGGTACCGAGTACACCACCAATCTTTTGTTTTAGTCAACCTATAAGTCAAACCTTGAACGGTTCATGTATTCCAAGAACTCAAGAACAAGATCTATGTTAACATACAAATACAATACTTTAATTATAAATGACGAATCAAATATAATGCGGAAATAAAGTAAAGTACACACAAGAAATTTGTTAACGAGGAAACTACAAACTCGTAGAAAAACCACGGGACCTTGTCCAGTTTGAATACTCCTAGTCCTAAGAATTAAGTCGCCAACACACCTACTCTAAGACTTCGGACTAGATGGTGCAAACAATATGACCCTAATACGACTATTAGTCACAAATATTTCCCCTCAGTATTCCTACGCCTCCAACCACAGCAAGGTGGTCACGCACATGTACTCCCCTACGCAAACAGACATCCTTTACTGTCTTGCGCAAGAGTTGCCTCACAGCCCATCGCGAGGACTATCGCTACCCGACCTCCAATCGGACGATTACAACCTTAGTGGGCAACAACCAAATAACGGCACGTCAAAGCGCTAAATGATATCCTTGGTAACTAACAGATATTTCACCGAAGTTGTTTACACCAAGAGCGAGGATATTGAGTTTACTTAGGCAATAAACACCTCGAGATATCGATCAAGGTTTCAAAACCTAAACTCCCGAAAGAGCAACCTTGTCGTCCCAGTTGGAATCAAGCAGATAGTTGTAGCAAGTGCGATGTGATATGACCTTGAAGAACGGTGTACCTGCAAGAACAAATCAAATAACATCGATCTTGATTCCACTCAATATATATAGTTTAGGCACACAAACCGAAAGCGGCTTGCTGACAAATCCATGTTAATAAATAAAGAGTATGTTCTAATCACAACGATCTTGAGTGGCCTTATAGCAGAAGAGATGGGCCATAGAATAAACAAGATCGCAAGGTTTGATAGACGTGATAGAACAGAACACAAGTACAATACAAAGAAGACTAGTAAACATAACTAGTTTCTCGTAAGAGGTACTTCTAGGCTTCTCGATCCCTAGAGAAGACTTTCACGTAATTCTAGACCGAGAGCAATAGCTCAAAGGTAACTGAAAAGAAAAGCGACAAACTGAAAAAGCGGGGATACCTAGATACACCACCAACTTTTTGTTTTCGTGAACCTAGTTGATTCTGGTTGTTTGAACGATCTCACAAATCAATATTCAAACAACAACCTGAGTATAGTTAAGAGAACCGAACCCTGACAAGAACGTAGTTCTTGTAGATCTCAAAAGACATGGATTCACTCAAAGGTTATGAATCAACAAACTTGCAATTACTTCTATTATATAGATCAGAGACAATATAATGCGGAAGGGAAAAGTAATGCAAGACACGAGAATTTTGTTAACGAGGAAACTGCAAACCCAACAGAAAAACCCCGGGACCTCGTCCAGATGTGAACACCCTTAGTATGAACGGTATATAGACGCTAGCCTACTCTCAGACTTCGGACTGGACTGTATCGAGACTGAATTCACCCTACAAGCAATTCAGCTACCAATGTGCTCCTACGTCTCTTGGCTCCCGCAGTAGCCTACGTACTTGATTCCCCTAGCTGACGTCCTTTACAGGCCTAGGAGTTGATCCACTTCCCTTCGTGAAGACTAGCGCTACCCTGCCTCTAACAAGACGCCTAAAAGTATCCAAGTAATTAAACAAGAATACGATTGTGATTTCCTTTAGACTTAAAGTCAAGGTTAATGGAAATCGATATGTTGAATAGGGCTTATTGATCTAGCCTAAACAACTTTACCTCCGAACGCGTGACGAACTTAGTATGAAACATAGTTCGTGAATTTGCGTTTGGGAACTTCTAGGGTTTACGATACAAGATCTACCTTACGAAGTTTCTATCAAATCTTGGTCGTGATAAGATTGAAAGAATTCAATCGACCCAAGATACAAGATGGAATTTTACTTCTGACCTGTGCTTCACGATCCTCAAGTAAAGTCTTTTCAATAGTCGTAGTCCTAAAAGGACTTCGAGATGACGACCAACCTTTATGCAAGGGTACACAGATGTGTAGAGGATTGAGATTGTATCTTGTAGAAGGTCGTCTATTTATAGTGATCACCAAGGGAGGCTTTGCTTAAAGTTTAAGCAACCTTGAGTAGGGCTCAAGCAAGTTCCGAAACTAGGAAAGTCCATAGCTTGAATACCCATTCTCAATCTTCTAAGAACTTTGGACTAAGCCAAAAGTTAAAGAAGACTCAACCTTGTTCGAAGGTTCGCGACTTCTGGTCCAATGCTTGTTTGGACATCGCTTTGCGACTTCTGGTCCAAATACTTAGTTTGAACATCGCTTGGATTAAGTTGTTGAATTCCATGGGCCAAGACACGACAAGTCCGAGAACTAATTATGTTTAGACCGAAAACTTCAAGATATGGAAGTTGGAAGTTTTCGCATGGCTTATGTGAACGCGTACACAGAGCAGTCCTTAGAGTTCAGGAGAATTCAGGAGAATTCTTGAACTTGTATGTACGCGTTCATACAGACTTAGCTCGTTCTCTGAAATCCCAAAGGTGGTATGTGTACATGTACGCGTTCATGAACGCGTTCACCGTTGGGGTTGTTTTTCAAGAGACAACTCAACATACTCTAACTATACAAATTATCACAAGAGTGACAAATGCAAAGGCGAAAATCCTAGAATACCTTCGGATCATATAAACAACATCATAGACTATTGGTATGATAGAAATGGTAAAAACGATACGGAAAGGGAATACTTTTCTAACCTTCAGCGAGGACGTTATGATTTATCAAGTAGTAAGCTTTGGTCTTCGTCTTCATCAGTCTTCGTCTCGATTACCTAGAACTATCCTAGTCCGAGTTGTAGAGTAAACTTATCAAGGATTGTGTTTTTGTCTCATAAACTTGACAACTGACTTGAGATAGCAACATCAGTGGGTTCAACCGAGCAATGCTCTAACACAAACACAAGCTTACAATTCCGAAGAAGAGCTTGGCTAGAGGGATAAAGCTTTTAGGAGAGATACCACTCCTATTTGTATTGACTAAGGCTTAGCTTTGAAATGAGGCAAACTTAATTTCGGAAATTCCACAATGCACATTTACATATTAATTCTGAAATTCCCCATTTAGACTCATAACATTTAATGAGATCTAATACTCTAGCATTTTACATTTAAGAAAAAATATAATTCATAAAGAAAATATATTTTTCGAAAGATGTTTAGCCAAGAGCAATCAAAGCAAATAATATCTTAAGGTATATTTGGATATTTCTTTTAATTCGAACTACAACGCTTATCAAATATTCTCCCTGGGAAAGAGCTCAATTCGAAAGGTGTCCTTTTGTTCGAAAATATCCTTAGATATTATTACTTCCAAATGTCATCACCAGCTTTAATAATGTCGACATTACTTCTTTGGTATTGCTGGGCTAACCAGACGAACCTAGGTGGAAGTGGGATCTGGCCATCGAGGTTCAACGTTCCGCATAAACGTATCATAACAGACGTGGACAAGCCTTGTGTGTTAAGCTTAAGTGAACCCGTAGGTTCAAACATTCCGAATCACGCAAATAGATATACCATTGGAAGTACGGTGCGAGATTCCACGAGTAACTAGCAAAATGTTAAGTCTCCTGAATTCTTGATTCCAATATAGATGTCACGTTAATGATATCCAAGAATTCAAATCAAAACATCAAATGAATAATCAAATGAATATTTGATCGAGTAGTAAAATCATACGAAGATTTTAATCACGTACAGTATTGATCAGAAATCATGTATCTACTTTGAAGCGACTAACCATATTTTTGATGATGACTCAATCTCACTTAGTTGTACATTGAAGATGAACGAATTCAAACTTCAAACCGAGAATATCAAACTCATTAATTCGTTGAAGCACAAATCAAAAGATATAGTTTGAACTTCGAAGTTACGCATTCTGAGTCAACCATATTATGATTTCGAAACGTACATCTGTTTTGGCAGAAACCAAATAAGGTTTCGGAATCTAAAGTTCATTATATGACCAGAACCATATTAAGGTTCCCAAATCAAGTATCCATATAGCGAAACCTAAAGCTTGGTTTCGAAATCTAGATTATGTTTAACAAAACCTTGGTTAAGGTTTCGAAACAAGAAACACATATTAAATTCTCCACAAATGTTTGGTGTCGTACTTGAGAGTCCATGTGGTCGAGAACCGTTTCAGCATCACACCTTTTTAGCCTCGACGCACAAGAATATATTTCCCGGTTCACATAAACCTTTAAGAAACCCCAGGGTTTTTTCGACCTTTTAGACATGGTCAAGACATATTGGCCTCGATTCTCAAGTCACTGTAAGACAACAAACATAGTTACGAATATGTGTTATCTCATTGGTCACAATATTTAAGTTTCGGACCAATAGCTTATGAATACGAAAGTCAGATTATGGTTTCGAAATCAACGTTTAGTTTTACCAAAACCTACATTGAGGTTTCGAACATTGAAAATTTATAAGTTGAGAACACAAATATGGTTTCGGAATCCAGAAGTGAGTATGGCATACGAGATTATCATATAGTATTCAGAGCCAAACCATGACGTAGTATTCGAATCTCATAACAGCAGTATTTCGAGTTTAGACAACATAAGTGTGAGTCACGATCTCTCTTACATTGGCTCATACAAGTATATGCAATCAATCTGACAGAGCGAGACTAGGTAAGAAGAGACACAATACTGTGATGGATCAAATCTCGTAGTACTACCGAGATAACATCACATTGTTATATCCAACTCGAAAAGGTTTTAGGAAAATCCTTTATATTAACTTAGAGACGGAGAAGAAAAGAAAGTTCTAAGCAATATGGAACGTCATAACTACAACACAAATACCGCAAGCTGTAAAGTGGAGTTATCTTAAGACACATTGATCACAAGTGATCAAGTCATAACGTAAAGCTCAAGATGAGAGTTATGTTTATGTCTTTTGTAGCACAAGTGTAAAAGATAATGGAATCGCGTTATTTAGATTCACTAACCTGTTGAATGATGAAGCCGGATGTCTTCGTTTGATCTTCAGTCTTTCTTCAACTCTTCAACTAGTGAAAATCCTACCAAAATCTTCCACAGCCTAAGCTAACTCTCTCACATGACTTCACCTAATTGTGTGTTGTTTAGCGGTCGAGTTTTGATCACTAGTTGACATACCAACACTTAGTGAGGTTAACCGAGCCATGCTTCAAAAAAAAAAAAAAAAACTACTCGTAGATGTCTTCCAGTCAAGACTCTCAGCTTCTCAAATACACCATTAGTCAAAGTGATGATGATAAGAGAGTGTTAAGGTTTGAACGATCAGTTTCACAGTTGAGCATTAGTCTTGCTTCAGCCATGGTCAGGGGAATTACTTTTGACAGCCAAAATTCTAATTTGGAAACTCTTTTGACCCCAAACAAGTATTAACTTGCATGAGTCTAACCAGACAATAGCTAAAAAGTTTACTTTATTATTTATACTCGAACTAGAAATTAGGGACTGGATCGTAAAAATGTCGCGCGCGGATGTACTAGGATGTTCACGCAATCGGAAGTTTAATTTCCATTTCTAGCTATTCTCTACTCAACATTTAATTTAACATTAGTGAAGTGGGTGTTACCTAAAACGAATCATATGTCGAAATGAACAAACAAAGTTAGACCAAAAGATTAGTTGAATGAATATTCCGGTAGAAGATTGACCACCGGACAGGTGCTGCGCATATATTGGTCAAGCTCATAAAATCAATACTGGACAGGTGCCCCTCCTTATTTTCCACCAAATCGGTCACATTAGAATTGATAATGGTACTTACGATACAACAGTTGTTGGGAAATGTACGATGCTCATTGTGCCCAATGTCAAAACTTTCAGTAGTACCATTATCACTGTACCATTAATAAGAGAGCTTGCATTACTGAATGAGAATCTTCCGGGTGTTAGAATTTAAGTTTAGCAAAAAAAATAAAGAAGAATACCTTACATAATTCAATTGTGATTGGTTTTATGTAGTGGAGATGTGTATTTGTTACCGACAATTGATGCAAGATAGAATACCGTGATGCTTCCGAAAATTCTCACTTCAATGAGTTAATTACCACAACTTCTCTTGGTAACATTCCCACAATTGCGTTATGTGACACTGATTCACCAATGCCATATGTCGACATCGGTATCCCAGCTAACAACAAGGGAAAGAACAGCATTGGGTGTCTTTTCTGGATGTTGGCAAGGATGGTTCTGCAAATGCGTGGTACCATTCAACCAGGACACAAATGGGATGTGATGGTAAGAATGTCCAACCAATCATTTTCCTTTTTAAGTAAGATGCACTATATTGCTTTAAAGGGTTTAGTCGTTTGTATCTTTGACCTCCATTGCAGCTAGTTTATAAAAAGTAGTCAAAAGTTAGTCATTTCTTCTGTTTCATAGTTATGTTTATTCTGCTCAATTACTCGAGATGAACGGTGCTTTGAACTGAGTTTTGCTTCTTTCTTTTTCTCGAGTTCCACCATGTAATATCAATTATCTTATTTAGCAATTGTTGTTTGCAGGTGGATCTATTCTTCTACAGGGAGCCTGAGGAAGCCAAAGATCAGGAAAATGATGAGAGTGGTGCTCCAGTGCCCGACTTTGGTGTTACTGAATACGGTGGTGGTGCTGGTATGATAGCAAATGATCAATGGGCTGGCGACCAATGGACCAGTGATGATGTTGCCCCAGCCCTTGCTGTTGCCGGCGATTGGACTGATACAGGTTAGATATATCGACATCTATTCTTTGCATACTCATTACTCTCTTTGATTGTTTTCAGGTTTTAGTCAGGCATCATTAATCATAATGATAATGCTGGGATCTTACTTCTGTTTGGTTGGTTTACCATTCATAGGTGTTCCTGTAGCAGGAGGAGATGCAGCTGGGGAATCAGTTGCTGCCGTCTTGCCTCCAGCTGCTGGCTGGGACTGTAGACACGGCAATTTTACACATTATTTGAGTTGAATTTCAGCGAGATCGTTAAAGGCCGCCGTCAGCATACCCGGAAAATGATAGTCGCATAGGACCCAAGGTGCGTGTCTGCATTGTTAGGTACTGTACATATTACTAATAAAAATGAATCCTGGGTTGGGCCTAGTCCACCAAACTGATAGGACTGAGCTAGGTGGCCCATTAGTGTAAGACTACATCACCGGCTTGAATCAAAAAAATGAAATTTTTCCGATAAGCTAAGAATGTCGACATACTGCTAGTTTTTCTCCCAAGAACTTTCCATACCCAGAATGATATTATCATCGAAACTTAGCTTCTCCTCTAAACCTTTCCTTAGTAGCAAAATAATAAGTTATAAATGAAAATCTCATCACATTTAGTATAGAATTTTTTTGAAAATGGAATTAATTGATTTGGAAATGGTAATAGAATTTAGGTTTTTCGAAGGGTTAGAATTGCAAATGGAAGGATATAAATAGGAGTGGTTTGGTTCGATGCAGAAGGGGGGGAACTTTTGGGGAAGAAAAGTCTGTGGAAAAAAAATCAAAAAAAAAAAGAGTCGGGGAGAAAAAAAAAAGAGAGAAAACCTTTGTAAGCCTAAACCCATTCTCATATAGAAATTGGTAAAGGTAGTTCTGATCTTAAGGGTTAAAATACATCGATCGAAAGCTTTGGGGATTCATTTCTAGTATTGGCCAGAACACGATCTCGCGGAAACAGTGAAAGTTGGACGGTCTAAGTAACATCATTCTTATAATTCGTGAAAACAGGTATATATCTATGCTTAAATTTAAACAACTTGATCTGATTTTTTTTTTCTTTTTTTGATAAGGATGAATTAGTTGTGGACTATTATTGATACTCAAAAAAAAAAAAAAAAAAAAAAAAATTAGAATTTATCCGGCTCTTGTCTGTCATCGTGTGTTTGGTGTCTTCAATACCCACTGCATACGATGACCAACTCGGTTTGAAACCTATGATGCCTACAAGTTGTTTGATTTTATGTCCAAGTGATTATCTGTTCTATTTTCACAATATGTGTGTCTACAAGCGTGGGGTGAAGATCAGTTGGTTGATCTCGTTTACTTGTTCTTTTTTTTCTCTTACAAAGTATATAAACAGTCCTTTGAAATGTTTGATACTGTAGGTTCATGGATGTTATGTCCCGCAAATTAAATCCATGTCATTTCTTTTCTAGGCAGTAGTGTCTACATGTTAGCTTTGATAAGAAGATTAATAATGATTGCAAATTGCAATAGAATAATGGTAGAATGATTGCATAGTGATTAGAGAATCGAATGATGATTGGTAATATGATTAAAATGATTGAATGGTTAATGTTAAATGATTGAATGATTACTTCAATCTATTGATCTAATGATCGAATTATAATTTCACTGATTTATTTATCTTTACAAGATTGATTGATTGATTGAATGGTTGTTTTGATGATTAATTGATTTTCTTTGGCTTAATCCAAAATACTGATTGTTTTTCTTTGATGATTTACAGGTCCTAGCTCATCTTCGTTTCTTTTATTGAATTTATCATAGTATAATTTGTGGACAGTTTTATGTATTTTATTTTTAATATTGAAACCCTAAAATCCCAGTTATAAAGTAAAGCCCGGTCTTAGGACCGGGCGAGCTAGGTGCTTCAATCACCTTCCTAGCTTGTACTTGGATTCCCGGATCATAATTCTGTTATTGGACCAGTGTTTATTTTTGTCCCAACACCTCTAGTTGGGTGGCGACTTCCCTTATTATAAATTCTGCGTGTTTAGCCATTTTAGATATTTAGAAATCTTAATCTGTTTCTACGGTATCTACAGGGACTGAAGAGAGAAATAGACTTATATCGATCAAGACACCACAACCTCCAATGTTAGGGTGTTGCATCAAAACCCTTTTGTTCTCTTTTAAACTAGTTTGGATTCGATAAATGTAGTTACAAAGATGTTCTGGTTTTTGTTAGCTCGGTACTGTGAACCTTTAGTAATTTCATAGCAGTATGAATCTTTTCACACCAATGAATTGTAAGTTAATTGTAAGTTAATCTTTTGTTCTGGTTTTGAGGATAATTCGAGTTGTAGCCTTTTTTTGTCATGTTATTTGCTCCTAACAAACATGTTTGATAGGATGCTCCTAACAAACATGTTTGATGCTTTCAGACTTGGGTTTATATTGTGTTAAAGAAGAGTCGCCCAAGTAAACGGAAACTCCAATTTTTACTTCTAAATTTAGAACTTTCTAACTTATCCTTCATATGAACAATCTTGTTGCCTTACTCATGCTGGAAACAAAATCTGATTTCAATAATGTGCCCATAATCAATAATAACTAGTGTTACAGCCCGTGCGTTCGCACGGGCCCGAGTCCTTAAGGTGGTAAAGTCGTCGTTTTCACTATCGAGGCCCATACATGTTTTGGGTGTATCGTTTTCTTTCCCAAGAGATGAATTTGGAGATATGTGAAATCCACATCGAAACCAATCTTCGTCGCTATGGTTGCATTTAGTCAAATCAATTTAAGAATTAGTCAAATCAATTTAAGAATAATTGGTATAAACCATTGCACAAACCACCATAGCCAAAAACGTAGATAGTTACAAAGTCACTGTAGTTCAATGAATTCATGGACGGATTTTAGGCAAAATTAATAGTCATCCCTTGCAGTCAAAAACTTATAGCCAAAAATTTATGACTAACAAACAATAGTCCTCAAAATCAAACATTCGATACCTGGACATATATCATGAATACTGAAACTGTAGCCTGGTAATCTTTTTCATGGATTAGTTTTGTACTTGTTGGTGAACATAGCGCATGGTTTAACTTATTGAACCAACTATGGTCTGAGTTTGGATCTCTTATTGTATCTTGTGTTATTTTTGTTTGTGATGAACCTATGTTGGTCTCAAACGTCAAAACATCACTCTTTATTGAATTCTGTTTTTTAGTTCCTTTAACAATTTGTGTGTTACAGTTGAGTTAGACCCTGTGCATGGCTCTGTAACAAATTGGTTAACCACTTTTGCAGATCCAACAACTCTAGATAATCCACCTGCTTGAGAAGATTGCCCCTATCAGTACTTGTTTGTGATGAACCTATGTTGGTCTCTTGCCCATTGGATTTGCACCAACTTCATCTCCAGCACTACACGTTGATTTGTAATGACCTGTTAATTTGCACCTACCACATCTTCTTGACTTATTTTATCGATGTCACACATTTCTTGCACAACTATCTTGTTGGAATATTTTTGTGAGAGTCTTTCGCACTCTGTAACAGATGTTCCGGTATCCTCCGCCAAAAATTAGTCGTTATTTAAAAAGCGGGCGGAGAGTGTCTAGTTTTGAACGTGTGCTACGTAACATGAAGAAAAAAAATGCAAATCACTTATGCCACCACTGTTAAGCCGCCACCAGCCAATCCCTGCACCGCCATTACAAATCCCCCACACGATCAATTTTCACCTTAATGAGTCATTTTATCAGAGACCAATCATCTGCAGATATATGGGCTACATTTAACTAATGTGGTTCGTAGCATAATCTCTATGCTAGTCCTCGAGTCGATACTACCATGGGTAAAGATACTCAGCCATGAAGAAACACAATACATCGTTTGGTCTACCAAGATTCCTTCTTTTGATCAGTTCACCGATCTCTGTCTTTGGCTGTATAATGATGGGTTCACCAATATCTGTCTGTGGCAGCATAATTATGGTTTCACCGATATTTACTTGATGAGTTCCGTAAATAAGCCATTGGTACATGATGCAAACCTAACTGGTGCAGTCAAAATGATCTGGTATCTTAAGTGAGTAACACCCGCATATATGTTCATTTTGCATTAATTGGTTGCACTTGTATTAAAAAGACAGTGCTAATGTCATTACGTTATCATTACACCTACCATTGCTAAACCGAAGAGTGATAGAGAACACCTACCAATGTTCGCTTACTCCAACCTACCACCATTCCCAGCATACCTCCAGCCTGTCGACCACCTCAGGGCATGGACTGTCGAATATCGTGCGTGGAGTGCTCCAAGCAACCGTTTCTCAAAGATTGCGAATATCTGACCACTGTTGAGAAAAATGCAGACAACAACGTGGGCAATGCAATGGAAGACGGAGAGGAGCCCTCATACACTGATAGTGCGGATGAAATGGACGATGATGACTCTGACTGAATGGATGAAGAATGATGCAGTACAATGCACCAGTACAGTTTAATTTTCTATCTTCTTATTTTTGGATTTATGATTCGTAACATTCTGAATATTATGTTGTAAACTTTTTATTTTTGTACTCATGGTTGGTTTGAGTTTAAATGTTCATCTTCTTGTTTTCGTACTCATAAGTCCTAATAAACAAATTTGAATATTATGTGGTAAACTTCTTATTTTCATATCTATGATTGGTCTGTATGCGGAACAGACACTGGTTACCTAAAATATTTTGTTCATGTTTTATCCCCAGAACCTGAGCAGGCACAATATTACATAGCTTGCAGCCTCTTTACATCTTTTCACTGTATTCCAGATGTTATACCGAGATAAGAAATTTATCCAGCCGACATTGTGGTGAACTGACCAAATAACCTATCTTTTTCCACTTCTGCACTGTGCTCTCGATCCGAAACAATGCACATTTATCCTC
>JAJJMA010144772.1:0-18933 GCA_023529015.1 Papaver nudicaule
TAAAACCTTCATTTCAACACATAACACATGCATTGTAATCCAAAAGTTGTACCACATTCTAAACCAACTTCATCATCATTGTAATTTTTCTTTCATGGAATGATGTATACGGGAGTTGTGGGGTTCCAAGCCTTCCCTCAAAATGCATGTTCAATTCGATTTCTCTCTTTCATTGTGTGAGAACTCCATTATTACATTTTATTATAACTGATTTGTTTTTCTCACCATCTATAAATAACAGTAACCCGTCTACATTACAAGATCAGAGTGAGTTTTTCTATGGTTTATTTACATTTTGTTCTTTGCATAGCTTGTTTCTATGTGTTATTTTAGTATATTTCAATACTTCTCAGATTAAGATATAGGAGGAAACCAAATAAAGAGCTTCAACACTAATAAAACGTTGGAAGTATTGATAAAGTCATCAAGATGGTAGCCGTAAATAAAGATTACTTTATTTTATACATCTTCTTCTTAGATGCGTTAACTAAAATATATAATGATTTTCTTAAAAAACCTAATAACCAAACAGTGAATTAATTTTTTGATGATTGTGTTAGTGCAATTCAATATGACTAGTATGTTTCTTGCTATCTATTACTAGATATAAGAGAAACCGACCTATTTTTAGAATTAAAGCGAGTTGTTTGATGTTGTTTTCCCCAATAACAGATGAAATTCTTTGAATTTTGAAATCATGTCCAAAAATAAAAAGCTTTGTAGTTTTGGATTGTCAGGTGACCAAAATGTAAATCTAGACTAAAACATTGTTATGTGGCTTGAAAATTCGCATAAACTCAAAATGTAGTATACGATTTTTATTCATCTCAATACCGAATTGACAATTGTCATGTCGACTCAAAATTTAGCATTGTGTCATTAAAATGTGGATCATATCCAAAACAACAATTTTCTAAGAATAAAAATAAAAATAAAATAAAAACGCACTAAAACATTTCCTTCCACAGCGTATGGTCCCTTTATCCAGAACCCGCACAATAGGTCAATTATTATGAGAGGAGGTGTTTCGTTGTGGTTTTATTTGCTGAAGCCCATGATTCCATCACAGAATGATTATCATTTTCTTGTTCTTTTTGCATGACGTATGTGACAGCTGTGAAGTATGGAACACCTTCTCAAAAAGTATGATCAACATAATCTCTTCTTAATTGTATGACAATTCTAGTAATGCATTTTAATGTGACTAATTCATTTTTCCCCATATATAAATAACAGTGTCCACCCCATGTTACAAGATTAGAGTGAATAGCTTTGAATTCATTAACATTTTGTTCTTCTCATTGCTTGTTTTGATGTGTCCCGTGGTACATTTCAAAACTTCTAAGATATTAGGGGAAACTAAATGGAGAGCCTAGACATTAAAAAAGCTTTCGGTGTAATTAACTTGTTCCTGTTTTAAAGTCCTTTATCGAGATTAATTTGTCTTCTTGATGAGAGATCTTACGCTGGTCTTAGGTTTTCATTTTCCCAAAAATAATGTGAACATCACCATAATCGATTTATAAGGATTCTGGACTTCAATGTACGTACAGTTTAAATAATTTATTTATTTTAGTACCTTCCCCCCTTATAAGATGTATACGCTTTTCAAGTGCAAAGAACAATTTCTCCGTTTTGCTTTTATCGACAATTGGGCTATAACGAGCCTAATTTACCAAGCATATACTAACATTAAGCCCAATGATGGACCCAATTTCTATAGTTCTTTAAAATCCTCCACAAACGCCTTTTCTTGCTCATTTTTTTTTTTTTTTTTTTGGGACTATTTACAAATTAGTCATACTTTATTTTGATCATTAATAAATTGGTCATACTTTAAATTAGTGTTTGCAAATTGGTCATTTATTTTGCTTTGCATCATATTCAAAGCAACAATTCCTATGAATAAAAATAAAATTAAAAACGCACTAAAACATTTCCTTCCACATATGTATGGGCCCTTTATCCAAAGCCCATAGGGTAGGTCCATCATTACGAGAGGAGGTGTTTCGGTGTGGTTTTATTTGCTGACGTCCATGATTCCACCGCATAATTATTATCATTTTCTTGTTCTTTTTGCGTGACGTATGTGACAACTGTGAAGTATGGAACCCCCTCTCAGAATGTATGATCAACATAATCTCTTCTTAATTACATGACGATTCTGGTAGTGCATTTTAATATGACTAATTCATTTTTTCCTAAATATATAAGAGTGACCAGCCTATGTCACATGAATTAGAGTGAATAACTTTGAATTCATTAACATTTTATTCTTCTCATAGCTTGTTTTGATGTGTCCCGTGGTACATTTCAAAACTTCTAACTAAGATATTAGGGGAAACCAAACAGAGAGCTTAGACATTAAGAAAGCTTTTGTTGAAATTAACTTGTTCCTGATTAATTTGTCTTCTTCATAAGAGACTCTTGCACAGGTCTTAGGTTTTCGTTTTACCAAAAATAAAAGGAACATCACCATGATCGATTTATAAGGATTTTAGACTTTAATGTGCAGTTTAGATTATTTTATTAGTAGCTTTGCCCGCGCTTCTCAAGTGCAAAGAACAATTATAGCTCCAGTGAGTGAAATTTCTTTCTCCGTTTTGCTTTTATCTACAATTGGGCTGTAAAGAGGCTAATTTATTAAACATATATTAACATTAAGCCCAATAATGGATCCAATTTGGAGAGAAGGGAGCAGAATGTTATACTCCTAGATTCTTCTAGAATTTGCCGTACAGTTTCCAAACTCCTCTGGACATTTCTATAGTTCTTTAAAATCCTCCACAAACGCCTTTTCATACCCACATTGTTTTTTTTCTTTTTTTCTGGGCCAATAACAAAAGAGGAAGGATCCTGTGACATGGTTAAAATGACACTATATTGACATTGTGTCGCAATTTTTTTGATAACTTCCAAACGACAATCAATTTGAAGCTAATTTTTTGGGAGCATGTTCTTCTTATAGAGATTTATATTCGTACCAAACATGAACGCATTCTGATATGTATGGAACCACCATCTACCAATTGTCGTTTTAACCGTTGAATCAAAAAACTAACCAACGGTTAGTTTTGAAAGGTGGTGTTATAGATCTCGAAATGCGCTCATTTTTGGTATGAACATAGAGCTCAATAAGAAGAACATGCTCCCAAAAAATTAGTTTATAATTGATTATCGTTTGGGAGTTATCAAAAAAATTGCAACACAATGTCAAGATAGTGTCATTTTAACCATGTCATTGGATCTTTCCTCCTTATATAATCATAGATGGGGAAAAACAAATAAACTAGTCATGTTTTAAGCACAAATGGAGTTGTCATGCAATTGACGAGATATTAAGGTGATCATACATACTTTTTGACAAATGTTCCAAATCTCACAATTCTTATGCACATCATGCCAACGTACAACAACAACAAAAATGTGAAATGCTGGTAATTTTGATGGAGTTGGTTTTGGACCTTTGGTTGTGGTAGCATCTTGGATTACAATGCATGTATTTGGGTTAAGATGAAAGTTTTGGGTCCATTTGGAATTTGTAATTTATAATGAATGCAAAACGTAAGCTGGTGTGAATTTTGGGTACAGATTAAACACATATTTGTCATCACATTATGACACAAAATAGATCTTAATTAAAAAAAGTGTATATTAGAGAATGATCATACTATTAACACCCCTGGTCACATTGATACTAACTTTTTACAAAACGGTCGTATGTCCGCTAACTTTATAGTTATCTCATTCATGGTTAGTTTAGTCAGGGTTATTACCTAACAATCCCTTAGGTGAAGGTGGTGGTAAAGAGGGTTTATGGTCCTGTGGTGGTGGTTCAGGTGGGGGTGGTTCTGTTTCAGGTGGTGGTGAAGTCTCATGTTGTGGGTTCAGGGTTTAGGTGGTGGAGTTTCAGGTGGTGGTGGGGTTCAGATGGAGGTGGTTATGTAGTGGTAGTGGGAGTTCAGATGGGGTGGTTCAAGTTCAGGTTGTGGAGTTCAGGTGGTAGCGTCATTTGCAACACATATAGTGTCATTTTAACCATGTCACAGGATCCTTCCTCGTTAAGAGGAAAGATCCAATGACATGGTTAAAATGACACTATCTTGACATTGTGTTGCAATTTTTTTGATAACTCCCAAACGATAATCAATTTGAAACTAATTTTTTGGGAGCATGTTCTTCTTATTGAGCTCTATGTTCATACCAAAAATGAGCGCATTTCGAGATCTATAACACCACCTTTTTTACCTTTCAAAACTAACTGTTGGTTAGTTTTTTGATTCAACGGTTAAAACGACAATTGGTAGATGGTGGTTCCATACATATCAGAATGCGTTCATGTTTGGTACGAATATAAATCTCTATAAGAAGAACATGCTCCCAAAAAATTAGCTTCAAATTGATTGTCGTTTGGAAGTTATCAAAAAAATTGCGACACAATGTCAATATAGTGTCATTTTAACCATGTCACAGGATCCTTCCTCTTATATAAGAGTGGCCAGCCAATATTACAAGATTGGAGCCGATAGTTTTAAGTTCATTTACACATTCTGAGAGCCTGTTTTCACCAGTACGTGTTGTGAGGGACCTTTTAAACCTTCTGAAGCTAAGATATTAGAGGAAACTAAATGATGATAAAATGTGGTTTTTTAATCTTGACCTACATTATAGATACCTTCGTTTCCCGCTGATGAGCTTTAAACTGGATTACGCGACTGTTTAACAACAAATTTATCAAATGGCTAGCTCCTCGTTGAGATTCCACAAATGTGTCACTTCGTTTACAGCTGAGTGTTAAGTTGTTAGTCGTGTTTGTTAGTTAAGTCAGTCGAGTCTTTAACAGAGAATAAGTCTTATTGTTCAGAGTTTTAGTTATTGATTGAGTCTATCAGGTGAGTTACCAGTAACTCCACTACTTAGTCGTGTCTGTCTTTGATCCTATTTTCTAGTTCCTGTAAGGCTATTTAAAAGCCAATCTTTGTTCTGTTATCAATAACAAGAAATACATTGTTTTCAATATTTCTGGTCTCAAGACTGAGTAGCTAAACTAAGACTTGAATCAAAATATGAAAGCAAACTGTAGTACCTTAATATCTCGTCAATTCCATGACAGCTCCATTTGTGCTTAAAACATGACTAGTTTATTTGTTTTTCACCATCTATAACTATATATAAGAGTGGCCATTCTGAGAGCCTGTTTTCACCACGTGTTGTGAGGTACCTTTTAAACCTTCTCAAGCTAAGATATTAGAGGAAACTAAATGATGATAAACTGTGGTTTTTTAATCTTGACTTACATTATAGATACCTTCGTTTCCCGCTGATGAGCTTTAAACTGGATTTTGCGATTTTTTAACAACAAATTTATCAAATGGCTAGCTCCTCGTTGAGATTCCACGAATGCGTCACTTCGTTTACAGCTGAGTAGCTAAATTAAGACTTGAATCAAAAGAAAAAAGCAAGCTGTAGTACCTAATATAACTTTGGGAATTTAAGATATCAATGTAACAATGTTAATAGCCACGTACTGTAATTCAAAAACTAAGTCAAGCTAATTCATTAGAGCAAGCACTATGGTTCCCTATTAATAGAGAATTCTCTATTGAATAGAGAAATGCAACTACTATGGTGCAAAATTTCTCTATTGAATAGAGAAATTGATGGACTTCTCTATTGCCTGCTATCAATCCGTAGCAGGCAATAGCAATAGAGAAGCGAGGCGGAAATCCAATTCCCGTAAAATTTTAAAAAATCCTTCTAATATCTTCTGTGCGGAAATCCAATTCCCGTAATTGGTATGGGACGGAAATCCAATTTCCGTCTCGAAATAGCTAAGACCACTGTGGTTGCTATTTTTTCGACATTTCTGCCTTCCCCTTTCTCTATTCAATAGAGAAGGTTTATGGCACCATAGTGCTTGCTCTTAGCCTAACTTTAACCATTGACTACTTCGACACTCACTCACATGGATAAAGGCTACCTCCCCTTCATGACAGAAAACCGTTCAATCAATAATGAATTTCTTGTGCTTCCAATGAATTTTCGCAGTATGAACCCACTTGGTTTCACCTGTATGGGCGAGCTATCCCAAACATTTGAAATAGAATGGTCTGATAATATGACCTGCACCAACCTGTTCCAAGTTATAGTTATCACTAGTGACTCACATTTGAGTCTTTGACCCAAAACAAAACTATACTATTACTAGCAGTCTGGAGGGCACGATTTCAAATGGCTCATCGCCCGTGACTGCAACTTTTTCTTCTGATGGTCCAGTTGCCGTCCAGTTACTCATCATCATCTTCTTCACCAAGAAAATCCCACCTGATCCAGTTTTCTGTGTATATGATCCAGTTTTCACAGCATTGCCACAAGAGCACCTCATTTTTAAAACCTTCTTCCAAGAACCTCAAACAAGGCATCAAACATGGCTATGATATATATCTTTTGTGAACCTAGTCATGAAACATGGTCTTGAGGAGTTTGAGGATGTGGGTTAGCAAGCACTATGGTTCTCTATTTGGGGAGACTTCTCTATTGAATAGAGAAATGCAACTACTATGGTGCTAAATTTCTCTATTCAATAGAGAAATTGGTAGACTTCTCTATTGCCTGCTACGGATTGGTAGCAGGCAATAGAGATAGAGAAGGGAGGCGGAAATCCAATTCCCGCAGGGCGGAAATCGGATTTCCGTAAAATTTTCAAAAATCCTTATAATATTTTCTCTGCGGAAATCCAATTTCCGTAAAATTTTGTGGCGGAAATCTGATTTCCGTCTCGAAATAGCTAAGACCACCGTGGTTGCCATTTTTTCGCCATTTCTGCCTTCCCCTTTCTCTATTCAATAGAGAACCATAGTGCTTGCTCTTATGTACTAGTATAATTCTATCCTATGAAACATCAAACCTCAAACATAATTAATAAATGTAAATTAACGAGATTACAAACACTCAAATCAATTATCCAAATTTGAAACTAACCTGGCCGTGTGAATTACAGTGACGACCAGACGGGAGAGGCTTTAATTTGTAGTCTAGGGTTAGTTGAGAAGTTGAACAGTTCTTCACGGAACCTTTTTCACTGTTTATACGGACTTAGAAATTTACCGACGGTCCTAAATAGATTAAAAAAAGATTATTACCCTGGGCTGGAGCCCAGGTTGCCAGACATCAAAGCCGGGCCTGAGTTTGCGCTCACACTAACTAAAATGTATGATTAATTTATCATGGATGAAATTCTATGAATTTTGAATCAGATGATCATCAACATGTAAATATAGATCAAAAATTTGCTTAGGCTTAAAATGTATACTTGTTTCTTCGGTAAATTCTGAATTGAAGATTGTTATATTGACCCAGTTTTTTATCCCTACTAAAGACCTGCATTTTGATACAAATGCAACCGCGGCGGTCCAAAATGTGCATTGTGGTTAAAACAACAAAAAAAACAACAATTTTATACGAACCCCAAAAATAACACACCAAAACACTTCTTCTCACAAAATGCGTGGGATCTACTGCTTCGGAACTAGCAAGGGGTCCACCAACTTTAGAGTAGATGTTTGGGGATATTACAAGACCATCCTAGTATTTTCACCCGATTTACAAGACCATCATCGTGTTACAAAGTTTTGACAAAATGGTCATACGGACGTTAAATGCAACGTTATGACATGTTTCAGCGTTAAGTCAGTCTGCGAAATGGCGAAGCTGCCCTCAAAAACACGTGTGAACATCTAATTACGGAAAAAACCTAAGGTTAACTGACACATCTCACCAAACTTGAAACTCGAGGAGATCTAACGGCCACTTGAAAACCCTACCCTTAAAAGAAAATCTCGCACCTTCTTCTTCCTCACAGTCGCACCTTCTCAAAAAAAAATCTTCTCTGGCGAAAAAATGGCGATTGAGTGATTAGGGTCAGGGTTTACGGGAAGAACGATTAGTACGTTGTCGTTCACAGTAAGGGTTGGTTTCTTTAGCTCTGGGAGAGAAGAAAAAGCTCTTTATTTACTGAATAGCCATTTTTTTAAGGGAATGAAAAGAATCACGATTCACAGAGATAAAAGCTTGTAATAGTACTAAGAAACATGTATTCAGACATCACGAGGTGCGTAGTTCATGATTCTTAAACTAATTTCAATTTTTGTAATAATTTCATAAACCCTAGTTTTAAAAATTTGGGGATTTTCTGAAACCCTAATTAAATCGTTAATTCACTGTGTAATTGATGAAACCCTAGTTGTTAATTCGATAATTATCTTGATTGGTGGTGGTGTGGTTTTGATTATGTTGATTGACAGTGGTTTGGATTATGCTGATTGGTGGTGGTGCTGGTTGTGGTTGTTGTTTTAGGGTGGTTGCGGTGTGGTGGTTGGGGTTCAGATTCAGGTTCAGGGATTCAGTTAGTGGTAGTGGTTGTTCAGGTTCAGGGGTTCTTCAGGTGGTGTGAGGGGGTTCTGATTCTGGGTTCTGGGGTTTCGGTTCTGGGGTTTCGGTTCTGGTTCTGGGGTTTCTGTTCTGGTTCTGGGAGGGTTTCATTTTCTCAGGGCTTCAGGCGTTGTTTCAGGGTTCAGGTCAGGGTTCAGGTTTTCTTATTCAGGGTTCAGGGTTTATTATTCAGGGTTCAGGGTTTCCACATCAGCTATGAAGTCCATATCACCAGCTGACAAAGCACCGTGGTTGAGTTTATTTGGGTTGGTTGGGTTAAAGGTGAAGGGCAAATTAGAGAAAAAATGCAACCGTTTTTTTCAATTCTGTTATGTCGGTCTCATTATGACCATTTTGTTAAAGTGAAACTTGCATATGACCATTTTGTAAAGGGTAAAACTAAAGTAAGACCATTTAGTTATTGGCCCTAGATGTTTTGGTGTGGTTTTACTTGGGTTTTGTTAATCCCACCTCATCATTACCGTCAATTTATTATGATGTTTGGCACCTCTCTCAAAATGTATGATCAACTTAACATCTTCTGATGAATGATAACTTTGTTAGTTCATTTTAACATGACTAGTTTTGTTTCTCTTCGTGTATAAAATAAGAGCAACTAGCCTATATTACAATCCTATAGAAGAATAGTTGTAAATTTATTTACATCTTGTTTTTCTTATAGCCTGTTTTAAAGTGTCCTGCCGTTAATTTTAACAATTTTCAAATTGAGATATAAAAGGAAACTAAATGAAGAGCTTTGATACTCATAAGTTTGCAGGTCTAATAAACATTTTCCCAACTCATAACAAGAAATCACCATTAGTTCGTATTCTTCTTGGTCTTCTTGGAGGCAATGTTTATAATATCAGTTTTCATCTTTTCAAGAATAATGTGAGTATCACTACCATTGGAATGCGTTTTATTGCTCCAACTTCAATTTATGATATAAACTTTTTGTAATTTTTTTTCTTTTTACGATGTGTATGTGTCTGTGTCAACTTAATTTGCAATCTTTTGGTTTTGCAGTTTTCTACACTAGGCCTATAACGAGCCATATACTAACATTAAGCCCAATAATAATGGACCCAATTTGACGAGAAAATAGTAGAATCTTCTCGACTCTTCAAGAAATTTCTGCACATTTTCCAAACAGCTCTAGAAATTTCTGAAGTTCTATAAAATCCTTCCAGAAGGGCCAAAAATCATTCTCGGTCATCTTATATCATCATCACAAATTCTCATTTTCACTCTACGAATTCAACTAAATTGTTCATCCTTCCATTTCTAGCTTTCAATTCCTATCCTGCAAGTGAGAAACAACCTGATTTTCATACTTATATAGATAAGTCTCTAAGGTGTTTCTGCGAGACACCTTGTAAGAAAAATTAGAATTATTAAGGATTTGCATCCATAACCACAATAATAAATAATTTAACTCAGTGTACCGTAATTACTCTAGTAACGTTGATACTACATTGAACTTAGTTTATCTTTTTTCAAAACATAAGTTGGGTTTCTGTTATCTGTGATTAAAAAAATTTCATGGTCATGAGTCCCATTTTCTAACACTTTATTGAAACCACTACCTTTGGTGGACTCTTTGTAAACGGGTCTGCCCAACTCATCTTTGTTTCAATATTGGTTACTGCTACTACTTCTATGTTGAGTAATTGTTTTACATCAATCTGATTTTTAAAACTAGCCTGTTTTGACTTTCCATAACGCCTACAATATTCGGGGTTTGTTAAAACTATCCAACACTTCATAATTTTTTAAAGTATCTTTTTATGACATGATTATATGAAAGTTGTGAGGTTCCAAACCCTTCCTCAAATGCATGATCAACTGGAAGTCTCTCTTTAATTACATGAAAACTACGTTGGTGCATTCTAATTTGACTGGTTTGTTTTTTGTAGAAACTACCAATTAGTCATAATATGAGACTTTATATTTCAGTTTAGTCATGTGAGCCAATCAAGATTATTATTTAGTCCTAAAAGTTTTTTGTTTGGTCATAATATTTCTATTTAGTCTTTTTTTTCTATTGTTTGGTCCTTGGGTGAACGTTACCCACGCAGAGTGACATCATCATCCTTTTTACAGAAATACCCTTTTATCTTTTATTCTTTGTTCTTTATAAAACTAATGAAAATTTATTAAAAAATCAAATATCTCAAGAACTACAATTTGGAATTAAACAAATTTTAAATCTTCCTATAGCTCTTGACGAGATCTATACAACGAGTACCATTGTCACTATGTTTCGAAAAAAAAAAAAATCACGTTACCCGGTGACGGATTTCATTTTAGAAAATGAAGTACTAAAACGGATTTCATCTCATACTATAAAATGCTAAAATAGATTTCATCTCATACTATGAAGTTCTAAAGTAGATTTCATCTCAACGAATGAAGTCATAAATGAAATTCATCTCAAAATATGAAGTGACAAAAATTCATTTCATAAGGATTATAAATTAAAGTAGAATTCATATACAAATATGAAGTGGTAAATGAATTTCATTTCAAAATATGAAGTTAAAAATTGAATTCATCTAAAAATATGAAGTGATAAATGAGATTCATCTCAAAATATGAAGTTAAAAATAGAATTCATCTCAAATATGAATGATAAATGAACTTCATCTCAAAATATGAAGTTAAAAATTGAATTAATATAAAAAATATGAAGTTAAAAATTGAATTTCATCTCAAAATATGAATGATAAATGAACTTCATCTCAAAATATGAAGTTAAAAATTGAATTCATCTCAAAATCCTTATATATAATAATTGAAACCAAATACTCAATTCTCATTCATTCAGGCTCCACTTTTTTAAGCTCTAGATGAATGTGGTGAGAGTATTAAGAAATAAAGCTCTCTTATTCACTCTGGCCCCACATCATATAAACCAATATATAACCTTACACTTCTCTTACACACTACCTTCATCAAAACAACCGATCAACTACATCCACTTTCTTCCAACCCACAAACCCAATTCGGTATAAAGAAACTACCACCACTTCCTTATTCTTAAACCTCGCTTCCGTCTGCCGCCTGAAATAACAATAATTAATTTATGTTCGTTCCGAGAATTGTTGGATGAAGGTTTGTTCTTCTGAGATCTTATCTTAAATCAAGCTATGTTGCTTCTACTGATCTACATCTCCAGCCGGAATAGAGAAGCACAGTCAAACTTTCATTTTTGTGGTAAGTTTAGTGTTTTTCCTTGATATACAAACTGAGAGATACCAATTTGCTTGGTCTTTCTTATGGTCCATTTCAATTCAATCTCTAACCATTGTTCTCAGGTGATGAGCTATTGAACCTTGAAATCCATGTTTTCATACTTAGGTATGAAGCAGAACTCTTTATTCGCCTCCTGTATCTCAGCTTTTGATTTGTAGGTAAAGGTAAGATCAATCAACCCCAATAGTTGAACAAGTTTTTTCGATTCTCTACGTAATTTTTTTTTCCGGTCTGCTGTAATCTTGGATTCATTCGCGGGTATTGGTTTCTTCGAATTTTAAGTTTAATTCATATTTGTTTGTTTTCGTATTCACGACAGTATTCTCATCAAGTATATATCTCAATCGTTTTCTCAAAGGTTTTATTGAAATTAAACTTTTGGATGCTCATCAGGTAAACATTATTAGGTTTTGGTTTTTCATTCAAAATTATTGTATTTTATTATGGTTTATTTGATGGTAGAGGTGAATCCTCAGGTTGGATTTAGTAGCTGGCCATGATACGTTTCCATAGAAATTGCTAAAGGAAGATTGGGTAGGATCTCTATTTTCATACAACGTAGTTTATTACATGCATTTCATCAGTTTACATCTAAGCCTTAATTATCCTTCTCATCCGTTTCATTGTAGCATCTAATTTTCAAATGCATTTTAGATGATAATAGAAGAGTTTTAATATCAGATTCTAAAGTGTTATCAAATCCGTCTACTAACTTAAAATGGAGAATTGTGTAGATATTGTTTGAATTGGCACATGCTTTACCGTCCCCTTCTCCTTCATCTCTGTTTTTTTGTTGCTTTTCTATATTATGTCGCAGGTATACATGGATCGATATCCAAGGTATGCATGTGTTGAGTAGAACTCAAACTACACCTTATAAGTATTAGTCGTTGTACTGCCTAAAAACAAATATTAGAATTATTCGTACGGGGATGAAATAGTGTGGTTCCATTAGTTCTTAGAATTTGTTTTGCATTTGTGTCATTTGTTTGTATGTTTGTTTGCTATGAACACTAGCACATGCTTTTCCTTTGGAGGGTGGGGCAATTTAGATTTTGGTAGTCACAGAATGTTTAGGTCCATAGTCTCTTCTCTTTGTTAGTACGAATTTCACAAAACCAATTTTTCTTTATATTTCAAGGGTTTTACCTTTTATGTTCGTTTTTTCCATTTGATGTGCCATTCTTTGGTTGTACGGCTCCCAGTTATTTCTGACAACAATTCATGATGAGCTGTAATAAAATTAATACAAATCTCGAGGTCTAATTGTGCAGATGTGCATCAACATTTTTTTCCAATGCCTTACGTTGGAAAACTTTTCATTGTTCCACATATTGTACAAACACACCAGCGAGCTGAAAGAAATGAAACAATGGCATAAGTCGCGTTGCCCGTGCAATGAGATTAACAGATCATCGTCATAAGCACTATTAAGTCGTTAAAAAATACTATAGCATTTGTTGGTGAAGTTTATGATTTCAGTCAATTTCTGCGCAAAAAAATTTGTGTGGGTCACTAATTGTGAATACTTTCACCACATTTAGAGAGCTAGTATTGTTAACATTCCAGTAATATGTGGAGTTATTTAGCATTTTTATTGAGAAAAACTCATTAATATTGCAATGACTGTCAATCTGTGAAGATGCATTCTTTGGTTTTTCAATTTGAGCATTCAATGATTGTGATAACCCTCAGTCTGTCCCACTAACTTGAGGTACACTAAAATACAAAGTAATTTGATGATCAACAAATCAGAAAATCAGTTTCTTACAACTAAGGAGGTGGTTGGGAGTCGAGCAACAAATTGAGCTCCAACCCCTTTTTGAATTGTTACGCCTAATCTATGGAAGAGAAAATTACCTACTTTAACATTAGCATCATGTCTAGCTAAGTAGTTCTTGAGCCTTTTGATAAACTCAATAGTTTCCTCACCGAGTTCGCCTAAGGTTGTGAAAGCCAAAGTACCAAAGCTGTACCCATGAGTCGTGCAAATGTCCAGATATTTCTTACATTTTCGCTCCACTGCCTTAGTCACCGCATGTCCAAGTGTAAAGTGTTGTACCCGGCTGCCAGTAAATGGTGAAATACCCGTCACATCGAAACATATGTCGCGCCCGTTGTCCCAATTTGATGATGCATGGGAAAAATGTTTCCCTATTTTAATTTTCCTCGGTAGGTTGCACCGGTATTATTTCTTCTTGAACCGTGTTTTTCGGCCGAGTCAAAAATTTGGGGCCAAGTGAATGGAGACAAAATAGCGTAAATAGACTAAAATACCCTCTACCTTTATTTACTAATCCTGCCACTGCCCTAATAAAAACACACCAACCCTAAACCTTTATTCTTCTTCGTCTTCTTTCTTCTCCTTCTTCTCTTCCTCTCTTCTTCTTCTCCTCCTCCTGACGGTGGGTTTTTGGCCTGATAATCACCATTCTTCTTCTTCTCCTCCTCTCTTCTTCTTCTCCTCCTTCGACCTAGTTGAAACCCACAGTCGAGAACCCACAGTCAAACAGTGAACATAAAGTTAGGTTTTTTTCAAATTTTTGATTAGATCTGATTTGGTCCTGAAATCGATTACAATATGGAGTGGGAATGATCTGTTTGAGTTGGTTTTGGTGTTAATATTGTCGATTTAGAAGATTTTGCAGTTAAAGGTTTTGGTTTTAAAAATGAAAAAAATGCATTTTTGATTTTTATTTTGGATCTGAAATGAGTTTTTTATTTGATTTCTGAAATGGGATTTTTATTTGTTGTTGGGGATGTTGGTGGTGGGTAGCTGGTCATGGTGGTGTGGTGATTGTAGTAAGGTGGTGGTGGTGGTGGTGTCGTGTTGGTGTTGACTGTTAGGGTTTTGTAACAGAATTTATTGTTTAATTTGTAAATTTACATGGTTAATTATGTGATTCTTCATGTCGGCGGTTCTTTGATTTATTAGCTCAGTGTATTGCTGGTTGATTCTCGGTATGTTCCAAGTATGTTTGGATCTGTGTAGGATAGATGTTCGTGATGGTCTGATTTGTTGATAATTGTGGATGGATCTGATTGAGAAATATGTACAAATTACGTTTTAGTGATTTACATGTTCATATGAATTGATTTGTGAATCCTCGAATTATGTTATTTCTTAACTCCAGTTACTACAGAGGCTACAGAAATATTAAATTTGTGAAATTTGGAGTGAATTTGTTGTTGCAGGTATGATTATGGGTGCATCAGTCTCATCAGTATGGTACAATTTAGGAGTACAGTTTTTTATTTACACAGATTTTGATTTTTTTTTAATTTTTTTTGTTGGAAATAGGAGGAAACAGAGATTTGCAGTACATGGTATTGGACACTAAACCTTCTGCAAGTAAGTGGTTTGGATTTGATGCACGATTTTGATTGGTTACAGACCATAGTAAACACATGTTTTCATCGTATTTAGAATCTCACGTACTTGATTGCATTAGTATCGACAATTAGTGCACAAACAACACGATTAATAGTCATTGTTGTGTGTGAAGTTTCCTGTGGCTCTCAGTGTGTTTGGATATGGAGCAGCAAGATTGTATAGAGAGAGTAAGAGGAGAAGAATGTGTGGTAACAGTGAACCAGTTTGTGAAGCTAATATCCAGTGGACTGGACTTCAGATTGCCTTTTGTGCACTCTGTGGAATCTTAGGTGGTACAGTTGGAATGATTGTCCTTGATTGCCTTTTGTGCACTCTGTGGAATTAAATGAGTGTTCTCTTCCAAGCACCATGATCCGTAGTTGCATTTGATTTAGAATGATTGTCCTAATTGTGTATACCATTCTGCAGGTGCCATACTATTTCGCAGTTGGGTCTATTTTTAGTCAGTGGTGAACTTGAGGTGGGCAAAACAAACACAACAAAACTGATGATTGAACTTTTGTTGGTGAAACCAATTTTTTTGGATTCATTTTTCTGGTATTAATGTTTTTGTACTTGGGTAGTAACATTAGTGTGTTGTATGAATGTCTTTTTGTGGTATTAATGTGAACTTGAGTGGTAACATTAGTGTGTTATGAACTGTATTCAGACTCATTGCTGAACTTGATTATATAGTGTGAATGAATATAATGTGAATGTTCCAGTTCTAGGTCCAGTTTCGGCTTGCTATTTTAACCACACGAGTGAGCCGAAACAGGTTCGGCTCAAATGAAAAAAGAAATGAATGTGCCGAAACTGTTTCGGCTTATATATAAATTTAAGATTATTAGCCGAAACTGTTTCGGCTTATATAAAAGTTTAAGATTATAAGCTAAAAATAACCCAGAGAGAGTTTCGGCTTAGACAAAATTTTATATTTTAAGCCGAAATAATTTCGGCCCAGACGATGGAATATTTCTCTAGGCCGAAACTAGCAACATAGCTGCCATTTTCAAATAGTATTTTCGGCCCAGAGAAACATATTATCGTGTAGGCCGAAAATGCTTCTGTGTAGCTCAAGATTTTTCCCCTTCTTCTCCCCCAAAACCCAAGAAATTTTTCACCCAAAAACAAAAAAATCTATAAGCCGAAATCATTAACACTAATCATTATCATTAACACTAATCATAAAAATTAGTGTTAATCAGTTAAAGGGCAGATTAGCATTTTTGAAAAAAATTATTCCCAATATACCCCCGTTTTGTCGTTTTTCACTTGGCCCCCAAAGATCTCTCTCGGCCGAAAAACACGGTTCTTCTTCTTAGTGATCAGATTTCTATATGTTGATTATGTTCATTGTCTTGGCGCAGGTTCTATGCAACATTCAAGTTTTTGCCAAGGCAATGCCTCCCTTACTAACGTATGTTGGTTTGTTGTTTATGTCACACGAATTTCTGTTGAGCTGATCGCGAGAAGTTGAAATTCAAACCTTTATGGAAGCAAACAAATGGATTTTGGCGCCTGTCAGCACTCTGAACAGATAAAAGGAAGAGAACCCAAGTGAGTGTTAAATAACTACTAGTATTAGTCTATTATAAATATGCTGAAGTTTTCATAGGATTGTATACCAAAATTATAAGCATCATACATAGTGTAGTGACAAAGTAGCAACCAAATTAATAATGAAAATATAAACAGAATATGGAGGATCCTCCTCTTGGGTTGTTTATGGAGGGTTAGGTATAACTGATCCTTTCGAGATGTATAAACGGCATACATCTATTTTTTTAGGTCCCAACTTTAGGAGGACTATGGGAAAGGATAAATATTAGTCCTTCAAAACAAAGGTAAAATTTCATGGAATTGTTATGCAACTTCGGAACATGTAAGATAAGATCTCATTGTTTGTTTTTCTTCAATATAGATGCATAGCTAACACAGATTCTTATTTGTATGCTCTTGCTTGGTTATTTAGATAAATACATATATTTTTTTTCACTATTTATATGCTTGAAGAATTGCATGGTTTGATTTCGCAGCTTAATCTTCAAGTAAAATCTCCTTCCATGCTCAAGGATACCATAAAGAAGAGAGCTCCATTTTAAATCTGTCCACTGCAGCTCTCCTACAGCCCTTCAGAGCTCATTGAGGCACGATTAGGTCCATGCTGAGGAAACAATGCCCTTTATACGATACCGTTATGCTCATTGATTTTCCAAAGTAGCAATGATTTGAGTCTATTTCTTGCAAATATTCAGGCACACCATGTGTACTCTCTGTATATTGAGATTAGTTGTGATTGAAGAAAATGATAAATCTATTAACAGACTATCCCGTCTTTTTATCACTCGGTGCAGCACTGTATGAGTTATAATGATGTAACACGAGATCACAAAATAAACTAATTGTGAGCCGAACACGAAGAGAAAGGAGGATGCTGCCACCCGGTGCGTAGCACGGGTTACTGCCTAGTATGAATGATAAATGAACTTCATTTCAAAATATGAAGTTCAAAATTAAATTTCATATCAAAATATAAATGATAAATGAACTTCATCTCAAAATATGAAGTTCAAAATGAATTACTAGCAAAAATATGAAGTTAAAATTGAATTCGTCTCAAAATATGAAGTGATATATGAATTTCATCTCAAAATATGAAGTTAAAATTGACTTCATCCCAAAACATGAAGTATCATTACCGGTATTGTAAAAAAAAATGTTTCAAAACATATCAACAATGGTACTCGTTGTGTAGATCTCGTCAAGAGCTTTCCGAATATATAAAATTTGTTAATTTTCGAGTTATATTTTGGGAGATATTTTATTTTAAAATGAGAGAAAAGATTAAAAAAAATGAGAATTATTATATTCTTTTAATAACAAATGACTAAACAGAAACGTCACTTTTATAACAGGACTAAATGGATATAGATCAACCTAAAAAAAACTAAACAGTTTTTCCCCCTTGTTACTTCCAATTTGACAACGGCAGAAACGCGATTATATTACAAGATTAGAATATACTTCTTTAAGCTAAGGCTAAGTTTAATGGGGATTCAACTTCCCTTAAAAAAACGCATGCCACATCAGCAAAGTAGAAACCTAAGTCTAATGGGAATTCTACTTGGGCGCTCAATAATTGAGCGCAAAAAGGAATATTCGCATCAACGCTATATCATTGAGCGTGAGTTCACTTTTTGGGCGCTACATGATAAAGCGCCGGATAATTTCAGCCATCAGATCTGGAACATATGTTATTAGCCATCAGATCTAGTGGGAATATTCGGTTGGGCGCTTTATTATTCAGCGCGGATACACTTTTTTGGCGCTACATCATTGAGCGCCTAAGTAGCATTTCAACTTTAAGGGAAGTAGAAGTTGAAGTGGGGAGAAACTGGGGTTTAGGCCACGCTTTTAAGGGAAGTTGAATCCCCATTAGACTTAGCCTAAGTAAGTTTATTCTTGTCTTGATGTACTCTTTGGTACATTTCAAAACTTTTCATATTAAGATATTAGAGGAAACAAAATGAAACTTTTCAACACTAGGAAAGGAAAGTTTTGGTTACAAAATTTTTCTGAATTTCTGCGGGTACAAATGAGATATTAGATGTGATGTCTTCTTTATTTTTCTTCAAAAGGCTTATTTACAGTATAAGAATTTGTATAAATTTCTCGGCGATGATTTACGAGAGGATACTAAACGAGAATTTATGACATTAAAAGATGTTGGAATTAGAATTTTTGTTTCTCACTGTCGTACAAGTAAATCATGAAGACTAATTTGTCTTCTTTGTATTGTTCTTAAAATGTGATATTTGCCCCTCTTGGTAATACAGCAGGAGGAAGAGAATGACGTGGTAGGTGATTCAGAT
>JAJJMA010144788.1:0-12700 GCA_023529015.1 Papaver nudicaule
ATCAGCCTGCAAAGTTTATAAGTTATCAGCTCCCAAGGATAATCATGCGAAACAGCTAAACCAGATACAAGAGAGCTTACTTACCTTCCATAATTCTCGACGGCCACAGAGTAGATAATCTAGTTCATGTGGAGAAAATATTTGCAGTGATGAAATGTCGAACACCTGTTGTTTTAATTTGAGTAAAGAAGAGAAAGTTCAGACTTGATTTATCAATTTGGACCAAAAAGTGATAACTAGAATTATAAATATTCGATGCCATCTCGATACGTGCATTTCAACTCCAAACCATCAGGAGTATCAAACAAAACATTCAAATAAGCAATTGCCCCATATATCTAAGAAAGAGGTAAAATTTGTAGATAAATGCAAATTATTTATCCAATTTATCCATACAGTTAATTCATCACAACATAGAGAGCAGGTGTATATATATATTCCCCAACAACTGTCAATATCAAAAACAAATTAAATGAAGATTGCGCAACAACATTTACCAGTTACAGCTTTGAACAAAAGTTATCAGAAAATTAGCATGTACATACAAGCTCAATGCATTATATAAACACAAGTACGCGACGTCAATCAAATCGCAGAGAGAAACTTCTTACCTGATTAAATCCTGCTCTAAATGCTTCAACTTGCCGCATAATTCCAGTCCTCACGGTAGCATCCACCACCAAGGAAATGTATTCTTCCAAGTTATTAATATCCACCTAACCAACAAAATCATAATGACATTCAGAATAACGATAAAAGATGCTGAAACCAAAAGGTGGCATGCTAATGTAAGACACAACAAATCAAATGTGCAATTACATTTTCATCCCCTGATTTTAAGATGTAATCTGGATAGCCAGGAACAGTAAAGTCCAAGCACAAATCTTCAATTGGTGTTCTTCGGAAACGTAAATCAGTAACTGCAATGCCACCGTCACCACCAACTCCTTCCAGATGCTGTTTACGGCAAACAAGAACTTGCAATTCTTGCAAAATCTTCCCAAAGTCGATATCAAACGATAGAATATCATGCAAATCAAGCTCCTGTTATCAAGTAGAAAGTTAAAACCCGATCAAATACCCCCAATGAATATAGAGTATACACAGATTCCAGAACAAAAAAACTTAATATACTTAATATAAAAGAGAAACAGGAATGATAAATGATAAAAGCATTGCAATTTCTCTTACTTGACCAAGCACCAGCTTGTAAAATGCCGTCGACAAAGGCAGGTCCAACAGTCGCCCATCTTGAAGAGCTTTTGCCATAACTCGCCCAACCAGCCGAAAATAGTCAATCACTTTAGAAAACTGACTACCATCAGAAGCATCTGAATTCAGAGGCCATGGGCGCGGAAATAATCCAAGAGGAGCTTGTACAAGATCTCTACCACCAGTCGCATTATCCTGTTCAATTTTTTTTGCATCACCAGGATCACCACTTCTATTCTTCTTTTCATCTACATCAACTTCCATTGCAAGTTTATCTGACGATGTCGAAGACCTCCACATTCCCAGGCTGACCTTTTGCAAGTCATGACTTAAAAGGGTGTAAAACTCCAGAGTGGGACCCAACCCAGTGCCAACCTCTCCAAAGTATTCGACTTCAAGCACAGCCTTCTGGCTAGAATACATCTCCATAACTTTTGCAGCAGAATCCAAAATGCGGTTCCTAGAAACTCGGACCTTTTGTCGTTGTAATCTCCCAACCCGAACCTCTCTTTCGTTTGTTGAGCCATTACCATCTGCACCCTGTTGCTGCTGGAGCCGATGGAGTGCACGAGACAATCCGAAAGCTGTTGAATAAAAGTACTGCCTCCTAGTTTCAAAAGGAAACAAGAATGGACAAGCTTTGGTCAACTGATAACACCATGACGGAAGACTACCACTGCAAAGTGCTAATGCATCCTGAATTTGCCGAGCCAATTTGGGAGTAAGCTTGTTATTGATGAATTCCGCAGAAGGAACCATGGAGCCAGTCGTACTTAGTTCATCTAGACTGGAAATCTTTCCCTCTGAGAAATTATCAGACACCGTCTGTACTCTTAGACGGGCTGATAGCTGGTTCAGACCCTCCAATACACGCAACAAGGCTAGTATGTTGTAGGTAGGGTTTGATCTTTCCAAATCACAAGGGAGCTCTCCTTGCAAGATGCTGTCGAGAAGTGAGATTTGATGCCATGACGGCTCAGAACTGGAGTTAGAAGCGGAACCAGCCTTCACTGTTTTTGCTGCAGCAGAAGAAGATGATCCTCCTGTAGATGTCCTGTCAACTTGACTTTCTGCCCTTTGATACATAATAGTGTACATATCATTCCATAACCTGTTTCCATCACTTGATAAAAAGTCAGATCCATTGGACCTGTCATCATCATCCTCCTCTTCATCATGCACAAGCTGACGCTGGACAGCTTGATAAATTGTCAGATTCCTGTTAAGCTGCTTGCCACCAGCTGAAAACATTAATTTAGAAGGATCATTAGAGGCACCACCTAGCGGGAGCCCCCGGCGATCTCTACCTCCTCTTATACCTCTTCCACCACCAGATGTAAGCCCAGCCATGGCTGCTGCAGCGAATGACATTGCACCCTTTGTGCCAAAAGAGCTACCCCCACTTCGGAAGTCACCTGACTCCATGCCTCTAAGAGTTGAAGCCCTGTAACTAGAACCAGCAGGAGTGGTCTGACTATCCTTGGTCGCAGAAGCGTCCTCAGTTGATTCTCCAAGTTTCACATCGTGTACCTTCTCAGCCATGCATAGGCGCACAGAATCATCCCTCAATACCTGGAAATCATGTGAAGCAAGCAGTTCAGATGAAAAATTCAACTATCATATCAGCCCCACCACTAAAATACAGTTTTTAATACTGACAACGATACCACATCATTCAGTAAAGCTGTGGTTATGACAAGTTAGAGTGATCGTTAAAAGATCCATCGAAGGCCCTATCCGATATATTAGTGCCCCTACTGAACTGTCTAATGAATAAGTTAAAAAGAAAAAGGGAGGGATGCAAATGATAATTCATCAACTTCTTAACATATACCTCTTCTTCGTTGTCATCATCCTCATCCTCCGACAGATCATCCTCCTCAACCACCAATGCATCATCAATCTCTACTGGAGAGATGTCCAACTCCTCATCCTAGGAGACAGAAGAAATAGCAGTAACATGTCAGCATGATATACAAGAATGTGTTTGTCCAATAACCGCATTAAAGCAGGAAATTAAAGCAACAAGTCTTGATAGCAGAATATCCTCAACCAGACAATGCGTGGAGATAATTTAAAGAGCTCTAAATTAAGTAAAGCATCAGACAACCTTCAGGAAGTTTAGATTAAAGGGTGTGGCCTTGTGCAAAAATGGTATAAAGAAGAGTACAGTTATCCCTACAGTCAGACCCATAGCATTCCCTGTCTATCTGTATATTTTATGAACTTCGTGTTGTCTGCCATACCATTTCTTGGGTCTGTTGACTTAAAACAATTTTTTGCTTCAATAGCTCAAATTTGAAGTATATGTGCCATAGTTAGGAATGCATGTTGAGTTGTGCTTCTGGTTAGCTACTCCTCAAACAATGCAAACCATTGTGCAGTTTCCACTGCCAGCTTCTACTCGCAGATATAATCTCATCAGGCTCAAATGACGAAGATATTCATCCATCACAGAAGGATGCTTCAAGATAAAGAAAGCTAGATATATGACAGACAAAACATGAGCAAACTATGTTTCACTAGTCCAAACAAATTATCGAAAGGATTATTGAGAAATTTATATCAATACTTAAAACAGGAGAAGGAATCAATGAAGGGCGGTGTAGATATTGATCCCTCACTTTAACTGTACTAATCTTTTATGATAAATCATGCAAGTTAAAAAAAATATATATCGATCGACAATCATGCAAGTTAATAGAAGGGTGGACATGATAAAAAAAGATAAAAATAGAAGGGTGGAAATGTGTAAACTTCATTGAGTCGTGCTTCTCCAACCTAAACATTTCAATATTTCATAAAGTGGTCTAGAATGACAACATGTGTTTACAGGCATAATTTTGTGACCGAGCCAATCAGAATGGCACAGAAACTAGTCCTTTATCTAGAGATCGACTATCAAGTAAAGGACATGTATTTCATGGCAAGTGGCATATTTGTAAACATGGTGTGATGAAGGTCAATGTAATGTTTAATCCCTATCATAATTTTAGTCACCAAATTGGTTTCTTACAAGTTAATAAGTCCACGAGCCTGTAAGTTCCAACAATAAGCATGGATACCAGTTTTGATTATTATCACACAAGATTTAACCCATAATGCTTGATTTTACCTATTAAAATTCCCTGCAGAGTAAAATGTGTAGCGAAGTTTCTTGTATTATCTACATAGTAGGGCACTTTCTTTATATTTCACCAAAATATTTCACCGATCTCGAACACAAGTATTTCAGTATCATATTGCACAACAATGAGAGGTTCAACAGTTGAAGTATATGTACCTCAGAACTAGAGTCTGCCTGAGCAGGTTTCGTTTTTGCATCTTTGTCTATAGCTGCCCTTCTACGTCCGGAGGTTCTTGTTTGGGGTCCTCTTCGCTCATCTGGAGAAGATCTCAAAACAGCTTTACCTTTTCCTTTGGAAGAACTTGCATTTCCCTCCTGCGGAGGATCCTTCTTGCCCGATCCTCCTATGGTTACTGATGATCTGGATCTTGTTGAGTGCCGACGTGCAGATGAAGCCGGAGTAGAGTTAGATGGTGATGATGCATCTGCTCCTGTAGCTGCCGTAGGTTCAGAGTTCCCTGAAGCCTTATGTACGAGTTCACCACGCTGAACCCTGGGCCAAAGAAACTCCTCCACAGCTGCTAAACTTGCCAGTGGGTCAATGAGTACAATATTTGATGAATAATCACGGAGAGACTTTTCCCCTTGAGCTCTGCAGAGACGCAGCTTAAAAGGCTGGCACAATGCACTTAACCCAGAGGAGAGGCGTGCATTACCACCAGTTGACCTAGATGCATGGCTCAATACAACTGGAAAACGCTCTGAGGAGGATAATGCGTTTTGAAGCTTCTGAATGAGGACAGCCATTGGAACCTCACTGCCATCATGAAAACCGGTAGGAAGAGCAACTGCTACAAATGACTTGAACCTTTTAAGAGCTTGCTGACGCAGCTTCAGCAAATTTGCTTCTGAAGCTCTGTCCTTGGAAAAGGTGCCACAAGAAAAGTAGTTGAGCAGAGCTGCCACCACTCCACTACCGATGAACTCAAATGTGGAGACACCATCTCCTTTACTAAGCTCTGCTAGCAGCTCAGACATCACACCAACCAAATGCTCCTCGCTGTCGTCAGATACATCCAATAAGCGAAGAGCAGAAGCTTTTGATTTACCCTTTCCTTTAGTCTTTTGATCATCAACATGGCCATTCAGTTTCTTGCAAAGATTCTTTAAACGTAAAAGGTCATCAGTTACACCAACTTCAGTGCCTGAGTCGGCAGAAAAATATTTATCTTTGAAATCTTTCGCACGTGCACCGACTGTTGCACGAAGAGTAGAATTGACCGATGGAATTTCTACAGTAGCTGGAGGAGAGCCAATATTCACAGGAGCAGAGGTTTTTGATTCCTCCAGGGAATTTCCTTCTGCATTTGAGCCAGCAACGCGCCGTTTATAACGCCGAGAACGTGTCGCTGCTCCAGATACAGCATCAGATTCCTTTTCAGCGGGAGATGCCTGGAGAGAAGAGCTCGAATCAGACACTATAAGAGTCTCCACAGCATGTACCACCCCTTCTCTAACGAACATCTTTGAGAAGGTTCCAGGAAGTTTCTCCATTAGAATTTCAGCTATCTGAAGGGCGGGAACTAAAACTTGGGGATCCTTCCATGCCAGAACACCAGCTAAGAAACTGGAAAAACAAATAAATTTGAACATTGGTAAATTGGTCTTTTGAGATCCAAATAAATAATGTATTTTTTGATCGGCACAAAATAAATAATGTATATATCGAAGATGAAAACAGAAATGAAAAGAGGGTACCTCGATATATTTGTTACACTTATTAGAGTCTGAATCATTTCAGCAGAGCTGAAATACATAAGTTTGCCGATAACTGACAAACATTTATGACGAACTGGACCGTTTACGCTCGAACCGTAGATCTGCCAATGTGGAAGAAAAAGAAAATTACCATGAAGCATGAAGTAGAGACATATCTGATCCCCACAAAGCAAGTGAATAAGAATAACTGACCTGTACAAGAACAGGAAGAAGGTCTATTCCAAATTGTTGTAGAAGCTCAGGTTGTTCACGCAACAGCTTCTCACGAGCTGAAACCTCAGAAACAGTTCCATTTGCATCTTCTTGTTTACTAGAACTGCCTGAAGGAGTCTTCTTTCCAATAGATCCTTTCAGTGAAAAATGAGAGCATGATGGCAGAGAAATCGTTCCTTGAGGCAGTGGTGGCAGAAGCTCGTCGGAAAGGTTCACAATCTCAAAAATCTATGTGATGGGACCAAAACAACCAGAAATAAGGAAATGCATAATGCTAGAAAATTTCAAAAGAAAATGACCTACTCCAAGGGCAGTGGAAGGCAAAGAAAAGGGATATTGACATATTGTCCTTTCGGGAGTATTAAATTGGAAGTGTCATGTAGTTAGTAAAAACCCTCAGCTACCATTAAGAAAAATGATAAAGTTTAGCTCTGTGCATGCACTACTATTTTGTTGGAGAAAGATAGACTAATCTAATTTGTTAGAGTATTGAAATAACAATAGGTACGTAACAACACATCCCCAGTGTATGATGTTTTCCTAGCATTCTGTACAAATAAGAAACAATACTGCTGGCATATTCTCACTAAATGCTGGAAAAAACATCTCAATCAGGATAGAAACGGTAAAAGAAAGAACTAGCTCACACCTGTTCTGCTGGTCTGGTTAAAGCAGGTGAAACAGACAGTCTTGCATCTAGGCCAGCACCAGACAAAATATCTTTAAGAGTCCCACTTACACCCAAAAGGAGCAGTGTCTTTGATCCAAGAGGAGAGCCACTTGCACAGGTTGAAAGGAGTCGGATTAACCCCTGCATAAGCTTTGATGTTAATTGAAGTCGAATGAACAAATCAAGTGTCCTCCAGATTTGTGAAATTTAATCAAGTGTCCTCCAGATTTGTGAAATTTTATTTACCGTATATGTAGGTGTGCTAAGGGATGCTTGACCACCTCCAGAATTAGTGATTGAAATCAGGGATGCAGCTTGAGCAACCAGACCATGATTGCAGAGTTCATCTAATTTATCGGGAGAGGATGCAAACGCCTCGGCAATCCTAGTTAAGCAAACGGAGGCATGTTCTAGAACCTGCAAAGTACTATATTTTAATAGGAAGTAACATGTAAAACTCTTAAGTTCGACATTAACTTGGAAATAGTGCCCTCACCTTTGAATCGTGATACTGGAGAAGGTTTGTAAGCAGAGGAACAGCTTCCATCACAAAGTCAGCGGCATCCGAAGGGAGTTTCTTACACATATTCGCAGCAGTGGACAATGCCACTCGCTAAAGCACACAATTGCATACCAAATAAGCATCCAAAATACAAAAAGCTAGTCTCCATATTCGAAAAATAATCAACTAGAACTAGTTATCAGGGGAACTTACCTGTACTCCAGTGGAGAAAAAGTCAAGATATGATAACACAGCCATAAGTGCACCCGCACGTAAACAGGCAGTCGGGTGTTCTTGGGATATCTTTTTAAGAGCTTGAAGTGACTGCATGTTCATGCAACTCAGTTATCAAACTTAGTACTCATCGATTACAGCATGCTGAAACGATCATTAGGTTCTCGAATAACATAAAACATCAGAAAGCCCAAGTTGCCTAACTATTTTGATTTACATTAGTTCATTGTCAGAGAGTCGTACATGCTCATCATATGTATAAAAAAATAACAGTAGAAAACAAAAGAAACTTTACCTGTTCAGCCAAGTCCATGTACTCAATGGTGAGAAGCCTAGCACAAAAACACGAAACAGCACCATAATGAACAACAGCAGCACACGACGACGGCAGCACATCACACAAATGCGTAAGCGCTCTAGCAGCAAGCAACATGATATCCGCATTGCTTTCATGATTAAGCAACCCAACCAAAATCGGCACAAACGAATCAACCGAAAACGTACTAAGCGAATCCTCCGTCCCAATCGACAGCATTTCACATAACTGCGTCAACGCTTCCACCTGCTTCCCTTCTTCTCCATCCGCTCTCAACATAGACAAAATCTTCTTTAACCTCCCGTTCTGATGCGACGAAGACGTCGCCATTCCTGACGACGGCAGTAAATCATCTAATCCGGCACCTAGCTTCCTCAATAGCCCTTGTAACGCGCTACTCGCTGACGTCAAATTCTGGTGTAATATCCCAACAGCTCCGTCACTATCGTTATCGTCGTCAATCCCACCGTCCATACTTAATCCTAAACTCCTCTCTGCTGCTTCCCTTTCTCGTTCCCTTTCTCTAACCCTAATTTCAGGTTCTTTCCCTTTATCTGAATCAACCTGATTCTTCCCTCGGCGTTCGCGGCGGGCAGCACCTGAACCAGATGATTCAGTGGTTGAATCCATTGGAGCAGCAACAGATGATGAATCTTGAGAACGTGAATTCTGGCGGGAACGAGTTGAGATCGACGGTGGCGGAGGAGGAGGAACTGATGAAGATGATGAGGTTGTTGATAATCTAGCTCTTTTACTTGCACGAGTTGCTGGTTGTTGGGAAGAAGATGAAGAAGGGGCTGCTGAGGAGGCCTCCGCCCGCTTACGACTACGCGTTTCCATACAAAAACTCACTCAATACAAGATTGGAATCGCCCACTCGCCTATCTGGCGGGGCGATCAAACACTTCTTGATCCACCAATTTCTATCATACTTTTCCCCAATTTTGAAACCCTAACTTTTGAAATCGAACACCAAACCCTAGGTTTTCTTTCGAGCTAAACTTTTCTAATAATATTTGTTGTGTTTTAGTGCGATTGAATGAACAATAGGAATATAAGAGATGATGATTTTGTGTGTGAGAGAGAGAGAGAGTGTGAAGAAGAAATGGTGTTTGATTCTATTCTCTCTTGTTAAAGTTTGAAGGGTTTCCTTTCTTTTTCACCCAAGAAAATGTTAAGTTTTTATTGGTGCGTGTGACAAATGTGCCTTCTAGAATCTGAGAGATTATCTTTATCGGTTACTACTACACCCATCCGGGTTTATTATGTCAAAATCTTTACAAGGTTAGGGTAGCATTAGAAGGTTAGGGTAGCATTAGACCTGTGTAACACGTGTTTAAGATTTCATTTCTCTAGACGTTTTAGAAGTGTGTTTACGATTTTTCGTATATGTGCTTAAGATTTCATTTCTTTGTAGTATAGATTTTATTTTTTCCATGCTTAAGATTTCATTTCTTTCTAGTATAGATTTCGTCTCTATGCAACATCTTTCACAGTTCAAGCATTAGACCTTTGTAAGATGTGTTTAAGATTTCATTTCTCTAGACGTGTGTTTACGATTTTTCGTATATGTGTGCTTAAGATTTCATTTCTTTGTAGTATAGATTTTGTATATGCATGCTTAAGATTTCATTTCTTTGTAGTATAGATTTCGTCCATATGCAATATCTTTCACAGTTCAAGCATTAGACCTTTGTAACACGTGTTTAGATTTCATTTCTCTACATGTACGCGTTTAAGATTTTATGTGTGTGCATATCTATGATTTTCATTTCTATATATGGGTTTAGATTTCATCCATATGCTTAGAGGTGATTAAGGTGAGACTATGAGAGTATATGCGTCATGGTTTTATTAGTTGGTTTGAGATTGTTAGTAGTAGCACTTAAATCTTAAATTTTACTGCAAGAATTATTATCAACTTGATGATGTATCAAATCACATCAATGCAATATTTAGTGTTGCATCGATGCAATTTGTGATGTACACTTAGTTACTCACCTTTTTTGGACATTTTAACTCAGTTTACAAAAAAAATTAACTACTGTATCAATAAAATTGAAGCCAGAGTTGAAGATAGTCTTTTGTCAAACTAAACAAATAACAAGTGTATGATAGTCTACACAACGATTGTACATTTGTTTTTATTTTTCTGAGGATGTTTACACTTCATTACACATATCTGCTTTTGAATAAAGATGTGGTGGGAAAGAGTTGGCCAGCTATAATGTCAATCACCTTTGGAACAAAATGGTTATGGAGATTGAGCATATAACCTTGTTGGGATCATCTTACTCTTATCGGCCAATTCAAACCAGTCGTAATTATTAGTTACGCTTGATTTGATTTCGCCAATAGATATCCTCTGAGAAGTGTTGCATATCCCACTACGGATAAGCATCGGTAATGGTTTTTAAAAACCACAAAAATCTCGAGCTAGTATGTTAGAGTACTATGCTCAGTTGAACTCACTAACGTTGGTATCAAAGATAAATGCTAAAACTCAATACTCGTTTAGTCTACTAGAATTGGTTTCGGACTAGGATAATTTAGGTAGTCGAGAGTCGGATCAAGTTTACCTGAAGACTGAAGACCCAACGAAGACATCTACGAGGACTTGCTAAAGATTAGTACCATAACTCGATTCCTTGGAAACTCTTTATTTTTTTTCTAACTATCTATCGTTCTAAACTAAGTTGGTGGCTTTAATATGGTTTGTGAATTCGAAAAATGTTCTTGTCCAAAATTAAATCATTTCGATGATGATCTTGTGAAGTTTTGTGTCGATCTCTTACTTGATTTTTTTATAATGAACTATGGTGAATTGGAAGGAATTAACTTGATTTGTGCTTACTTTTCTCTGATGAGATTGTGCACTTATAGTACTCACTAATTAAGTATACTTATAGCTTGAAAAAGAATATAAGAATTAAAATCAAGCATTTGAGTTCGCGAACCCAAATTTGCACTTAGGTTCGCGAACCGACTTGGTCAGACACGTTTGACTAGTCTTTGGTTTATTGTGTGTTGGTTATTCTTTAGTTGTTTTGAACATATTCCTTCTTTGATTTTGAGGCAGTCTTTTCACACAATTTGTTAGAGCGTTGCTCAGTTGAACCCCATTGGCTTTGGTATGTCAAGTCAATTGTCAAGTTTAGTTTCCAAAACACAATCCTTGGTTTAGTCTACAATGTCATTCCCGGACTAGGATAGATTAGGTGTTGAGACAAATGTCGATTGCAAATCGAAGATTGGAGCTTACGCATTTGATTATATTTCTTCATCTCGTCAAAAGGTTAGGATTATTCATCGGTATCATGTTTAGCATTCTATCAATTTAATAGTCCATGGCATTATATATTGTTCTTCATAAGAAGGATTGAAAAAGAAAGTTCTTTGCATCTTAACACTTGGTTTACCATTGTGTATGAAAAGTTAAAACTTTTAGTGGAGGCACTCATAGATGTACAATGGCTTAGACATCAGCATTCAAAACTGATTACTCAAGCTAACAGATTCACCTACCTAATGGTTGGATTAAGAAAAATAGAATTCTACTTCTGTTTCGAATGGTATCAGAACTTGAAGATAAAGTTGGATTCAAACCGGCGACTTAATTTCATTTTAGTGTTGATATCCTAATGTTCAATAGCAACATCAACAAAGGAATTTGGAAATTCTAATGTCTCGTTGAGCCAACCCAAATAACTCGCGGGCTTGGTAATGGGTGAGCCAATCTTGACCTATAGACATAGGTTACAGATAGCAGTGATAGCAAAGGGTGATTGTCTAGGTCTGATTCTGGAGATTGTCATGTACTTTTTAATTTTGCAAATTAATCTAGGGTGTCCTATAAAATAGTAAAAGTAAAAGTTTAATATACATCGGGTCTTTTCATCACACACCTAGGACTCTACAATTCTTGCATATTTTCTCTATTATCTGCTCTGCTCTCTACTCTGCTCTCTATCATAAACCTTAAAATAAATAGTTATATGTGCAGTTAGAAAACAAAAAACAATGTAATAGGGTCAAAGTTTTGAAGCTCTAGTCATCATTCATCATGAAGGCTATCGCCCTCATCACGGGTTTTAGGTTTTAATTTTGATCTACACTATATCACTTACACTAATTTTATCTCAAACAACGTTAGATAAAAACTTTCATTTATCTTAAACTTAAATGTATGAAAAAAACATATATTATTTAAATTATGTAATGTCAATTATTCATATAATAGATGTAATTTCATTAAGACGGGGCCAGAAAAAAAATGACTCATTCCAATATAGAAGTTATTCTTAAATATAACAGGCCCAAATCGGAACTGGAGAACTTTATTCTTATATGGAGGTTATTCCTCTGTGGAGTATTACTTTAGAGACTGTAATCATGGTGAGACTCTTTGCATGAAGCATCCCATGGTAACATTCATGGGAAATACAGTGGTAGAGTCAAGGGTTCATTCAGATCATTATCCAGTAGGAATTACCTTTGTCACATATCCTAGCTTGCCAATATTTGCCAAAGGAAATGAGTTAAAATTTTCTTTTGTCTTTGTTTTCTTTTTGTATTTTTACTTAACTTTGTTTTCTTTGTTTGAGTCAAAATAAAAAGAATTGCGTACTTTTTACTTTCCCGGGTTCGACCCTTCGAGTTGTTGCAAGCTTGGTGATTTCGACAAGTACGCCTTTAATATAATGGATC